>CAUYQG010141042.1:0-36044 GCA_963574415.1 Tarsius wallacei
CCAGCCACCGCAGCCTCGACCTGCTGGGCTCCGGCGATCCTTCCGCCTCAGCCTCCCGAGTAGCCGGAATTACAGGCACGCTCTACCATGCCCAGCTAGTTTTTGATTTATTGTAGAGATGAGGTCTCGCCAAGTTGCCCAGGCGGGTCACGAACCTGCGGGCTCAGGCAATCCACTCACTTCAGCCTCCCAAGGCGCAAGATTACAAGCTGAGCCACCGAGCCCAGCTGAGGGAAGAACCTTTACCCAGTGATGAGCCTGCCCTCGATGTTCATATAGGAAGGCTTTCTTTTCCATTTCATCAATTCTTCGGTACAAAACAAAAATCAATAGCACTTGAAATTTACAACATTCCTAATTTAGAAGTTCGGCTTTAAATGCTCTGTCCTAACCGGGGCCTCGTCTAGAGCACATACTCCCCCCTACAAAGTCTATATACTCAGCCAAGAGAAGGCCTGTCAGAACCCAGAGTGACAACCACCTCTGAGGAGAGTTTCTCCATATTTGAATCTGAAGTCAAAGGCCCCAGTCTACTCAGGTTGAGGAATCTCATTTCATTCTTGCTGTGCACCGCAGGCTGGGAGGTGTGACAAATTGTCTTATCTTTGTCTAACCTTTGTTGGACCCATGCTTGCTTCAGGGTTTAACTTTAATATATAGCTTCAGTTTAATGGCAAAGTGCTTCTCTTAAAATGTCAGATTGTAAAATGCTGAGTCATTCACCAAGAAAAGGCTGGTCCCGAGTAGAAATTAGAATCACTGGGGCACACAGAGTCATACCACATATCTTCAGTCTAAATAGAAGGAGACAGGGCTTAAGTTCAGATCAAATTTAGAAGGCAGGGCTGGGCTCCAACGGGACTGTTTGCCCTGAAAGACAGAACGAATCAGATAGAATGATCAGGCAGCAGAGTTGAAATATTGTCACTCCTGAAAGTAAACACAGCATTGTGGATGTGAGGCTCAACATTTTATGTACTTATCGAGTGACTAAACTGTACAAAATGAGACCGAAGTTATGAAGAGAACCAAGCAAACAGTGTTCCAGACATAAGAAGCGATACAATCCTGCCAATATGCCTAGAAAGTTCTTTGAGTTTTACTTAATCATTGTATTTGTCTTTGTATTTATAAGTGAATTAGACTCCACAGAAATAATCATTTCAGGTAGAATCATGAATGAAGCCTAAAATCGGTGGGCAAAATAGGATGAGAAAGAGGATATCTGTAAAGAATCTCCCCACAAAATCCTTTCTAATTACAAAAGGAAAAGAAGTAACTTTTCAGTGGAGAAACCTGACAGTCCGCATCTTAAACAAGAGGTCAAAGTTAACATCTCCAGTGATAAGGCAAATAGATCACGTGACCCCAGGTGTTTTGGGTGTTCTGGCCCCAAATCGATAACTTGGGTTTAAACCACAAAGAAACATCACATAAACCAAGATTAAGAACATTCTAGATGATAACTGGACAGCATTTTTCAAAAATGTCAAGGTCATGAGAGATAAAGGAAAAATAAAGAGCGTTCCAGATTAAAGGACACTAAGGACATGTGACAACCAAAGGCAACACATGGTCTGGGATTGGATCCTGGACTGGAAAAAGGGCAGTAGTGGGAATACTAGCCGATTAGATAACAATATGGCTTTGATGTTAATTTCCTGTAAGTTATGTAAGACGGTAACATTTGGGGAAATCGGGGGGAGCGGGTGTCTGGGAACTCTTTGTACTATTTTTGCAACATTTTTCTCAAGACAAATTAATTCAAAAAGAAAAGTTAAAAATAAATAAAGCTTTAAATGAATTAAAGGATCTCAATTTAGCAATTATAAGGATGGGGGGAAGGGAACTCATTCTGCAAAGCACCTACTCCCCAGTCTCAGAAAAGAATAATTTTGGTGACTGTGAGACATAATAGAACTCTCAAAAATACATGAATCGAGCTATATAAATAATGGAGCATACGTCGTGGTTCTTTTTTTTCTTTTCTTTTCACTGTAATTGTGTAAAATCTGCAAATGTTTCAAGATAGACAGCACGAGCTTTGAAGCTACAAGAGCTGGTATGAAGCAAGGAGGGGTTGCCATTTTCCCTGAACAAAATAAAGCCAACACCACCACCGGGACACCAGGAGACTTTGGCTGAGTTTCTCTTAGCTCTGTTTCTTCCTCCATGAAATGGATTTATCTTATTGACTGTGCTAAGAGGCCTGAACGGGCAATGCTGAGTGTCACTGTCCTACAGATGCACAACAGGGCATGGCAAGACTGCCACTGCTCTGAGGAGCGTCCTGGACCTTGAGCTGCAGCTCGCCTGGTGGAGGGGACAGTGAGTTAGTAACCGGTCTCTGGGACAGCATTTGAGGTCTCTGGCCTCAGTCGCCATCCCTCCCTCTAGGGTTTCCTCGTCCCACTAAGCAAGGCCTGGGAAAGGCAGGGATCCTCTGCAAGGGACCGGACAGGCCCCACTGTCACCGCCACAGTTCTGTTTTTCAGGACTTTGAGCTGCCACCTCCCTGCAACGTCCCCAGTCCCTGCCACCTTCTCCTCGGCACGCTCTCTGCTGCCAGGCTTCTTTATTACAGGCACGATTTACACTTCAACATCAACCAGCCAGTGCCATGCATGGCGAAGGCAGAGACTCGTGATGGGCACCGAGAGTCCGTCTGGGTCTGGCAGATGAGGAAACAGAAGAGCTCGGGCCCCTCAGGACTCCGCATGGAAAGTGGGTGGGAACCTGCCGGGGTGGCCCGGTTCCTTCCCAGGCCCAGCCATAGGGAGATCTCTTTGGTTCCCATTCACTGTACACACACTGGGACCACCAGTTTCTTCTCAACCCTCAGGGCATCAAAAAAATGGTTTTTGCTCTTGAGGAAGACACAGAAGCCTACATTTCCTGCAGGGCCCACATCCTGGCTATTGAGTCTGGGGCCAGACAGGCAGCATTTGTTAGTACCTGCCCATCAAAGTCACTTTCCGACCTGACCTGACTGTTCATCTCTCACCTCCCCACTCCAGCCTGCCAACCTGTCCTCTGAGGGCAGAGAGCCACAAGGCTGCCCCCCAGGATCCTGGGTGCTGCCCTCCCTCCCCCAAGCATCTAAGTCGGCAAGTATCTACTAAGCTCCTCCTCTCTGTCAAACCAACCACAGCTCTGTCAAAGGCATCTGCAAAAGGGTTTGGAGTTGGAAAAATAAGAAAGCAAGTTCTGGCCCTAGAGTTTGCGAGCCATGCATCCTTGGGTGAGTCATTGCCCTTTCTGATTTCAATGTCCTCATCTGTCAGTAGAGAAAATCAGGCGTTCCTTGCAAGGTTGTTTTGTGGCTCAGATGAGACAATATCTGTCAGTCACTGAGGGGATGACACATGATGGATATTCAATAAATGCTTACTCCCAACGTCCTTAATCATATAATTCTTGTTTATTAAGTATCCAGTCTCTGATGTGGGCACTTTATTTATATCATCTCATTTAGTCTCACAGTAAATCTATGCAGTAGCAATCTTCAGCTCCTTGCATGAGAGGACACTAAGACTCAGAGAGGTCAAGTAACTTGTTCAAGGACATACAGCAAGAAAGTATTAATAATAGCAGAGCTAGGACCCAACTCTTCTGATAGCAAACACCAGGCTTTCTGGTCTTCACAGCACATCCACCCTCCTAATCAGGACTGGGCTGACATTAATAAATGGGGCGATGGGAGACATCAGACCCTAAAACCCGAAGCAAGTGCCAGAAGGAAGCCCAGTTCAAGATCCACCAGAGAAAACCCAGTGTGGAAAGAATGAAGCACTCCAGCTCAAAGTCCAACCACACAAACAGAATGGTTGGGGAGGGTGGGGAGGAAGGTAGGGACTGGTGTGGGGAGGGGAGGGTCCACCTGGCTGACCGAACACAGCTGGGGAACCTGGGTCAGGTGACACTGAGAACCCTGCAGGTGGTTGGTCGCAGGGAGGTATGTCAGTCAGATGACCTTGCTGTTCAAAGTGTGGTTCCACTGGGCGTGGTGGCTCATGCCTATAATCCCAGCACTTTGGGAGGTGGAGGCAAGAGGATTGCCTGAGCCCACGGGTTCAAGACCAGCCTGGACAACGTGGCGAGATCTCGTCTCTACAGTAAATCAAAAAACTAGCTGGGCATAGTGGTGTATACCTGTAGTTCCAGCTATTTGGAAGGTTGAAGGAGAAAGATTGCCTGAGCCCAGCAGATGGAGGCTGTGGTGGCCGTGAATGTCCCAATGAACTCCAGCCTGGCCGATAGAGTGAAGCTCCAACTCAAAAAAAAAAAAGTATGGTTCCAAGACCAGCAGTATCCCCTGGGAGCTGGTTAGAAATGCAGAAGAATCTGGGTCAGGCATGGTGGCTCACGCCTACAATCCCAGCACTTTGGGAGGCCGAGGTGAGAGGATTGCCTGAGCCTGCGGGTTCGAGACCAGCCTGGGCAACTTTGGCGAGACCTCATCTCTACAATAAATCAAAAAATTAGCTGGGCATCGTGGCACATGCCTGTAGTTCTAGCTACTCGGAAGACTGAGGCAGAAGGATCTCTTGAGCCCAGCAGGTCAAGGCTGCGGTGACCAGGAGCATGCCACTGCCCTCCAGCATGGATGACAGAGTGAGACTCCAACTCAAACAAGAAAAAAGAAAGAAAGAAATGCAGAATCTCAGGCCTTTCCAGATCTCCTGAACCAGAATGTGATGCTTAGTGATAACCACGGATATTTCTTATGCATATTAAAGTGTGAGAAGCAATAGATCAGAAGGTAGCTGGTCCCCAACCACGAATCTGGGAGAAGCATAGCACCGTGGTTCTAACCTTGGGTGGCCCTGTTACCCAGGTCTTCATCCAGATTACAGTGACAGTAACAACATCCAACCCACAGCGTTGTTTGTGAAGATCAGTGACCCAGGAGCCGCAAATGCCCTCATAAACTAGAAAGTGCTCCAATGGTCCTACCTACTCTTTTGCTTATTGTGTCACAATTCCTCTGCATCTCCAATGTGATGCCTTACAGTCTTACAATGCAGGCAGCATGTTTAACTGCAAAATCTTGTCAGGATACGTGCAGACATTCCTCATGTGGGCAGGGCCCAGAGTTCTACTTGGATCTCAACATGAAGTCTCGTTACAGTGGACTGGGATGGGTCAACTGCAAACCAAGACAGGAGGGTCAGGTGGAAAGGACAGGAAGCCGGAGAAGACCTGTGTTTAAGCCTTAAGCCCAGCTCTGCTTCTAACTAACCTTACATTATTAGATGAATTTTTTGTTGTTGTTTCAGTTGGAATCTCACTCCGTCATGCAGGCTGGAGTGCAGTGGCTCGCTCATGGCCACCCCGGCATCTACCTGCTGGGCTCAGACAATCTTCTTGCCTCAGCCTTCCAAGTAGCCGGAACTACAGGCATGCGCTACCATGCCCGGCTAATTTTTTTAGTTATTCTAGAGATGAAGTCTTGCCAAGTTACCCAGGCTGGTCTCAAACCTGTGAGCTCAGGCAGTCCTCTCACCTCGGCCTACCAAAGTGCTAGGATTACAGGCTTGAGCCACCGCGCCCAGCCTAGATGAGTTCTTCGACCACTCTGAGTTCCCACCTCTCCTGATATCAAGCTACAAATCTCTGTTGACCACTGGAATTTTGTTAGAAATTGATGAATAGTCCATCCAAAGCCAAGTAACTAGAAATGCCTTCTATTTAGAGATATTAGATCTTGTTTATGCACTGGATAGATGGTAAGCTAAGAAATTATTATTCCCCATTTGTTTAATTTAAAAACCGAGATTTGATCCCAGCACTTTGGGAGGCCGAGGCAAGAGGATTGCCTGAGCCCACGGGTTCGAGACCCGCCTGGGCAACTTGGTGAGACCTCGTCTCTACAATAAATCAAAAACTAGCCGGGCGTGGTAGCACGTGCCTGTAGTTCCGGCTATTGGAAGGCTGAGGCGGAAGGATCGCCAGAGCCCAGCAGGTTGAGGCTACGGTGGCCGGGAGCGTGCCGCTGCATTCCAGTCTGGAAGACAGAGTGAGACTCCAACTCAAAAAATAAAATAAAATAAAAATTTTAAAACTGAGATTTGGATTTATTTATAAAATTTCCCAAAGCCTTGAAGGTCTATGTGAAAAGCAGTGTCCACAGTAAAATCCAGGACTTCTGATTCCTAGGCCAGTGTTCTCACCACATCGCTAGCTTCAGCTGAATGCCATTAAATGTATCTGTGAAAAGCATATTTCCATTTCTGCCCCCACAGAAAAATGTAATGATGGTGAAAGGTCCAGGTCCACTTGTGACTGGCCCTGCTTTAGAACGGAAGGTAGACTTTTGTTTCCAAGTAATGTCACTGCTAGAAAGAAAGTTGGCAAAATGTGAATTTCCTATTAAAGAATCCTTCTGATTAGAGGGGAGTGGGGAAAATGCCAAGGAAAACGGAATGGGAGTCAGCTGGAGATGCAGGTGTGCAGGCTTATAAGCTACTCAACAATTCCTCACAAGAGCCCCCCCAAGACCTCACAGCACCATGGGCAGACTGGCGCTCCATTCCACCCAAGGAATACCATAGGCCAGAGAGGAGGATCATGGCCAGGAACTCCAGCTTCCTTCATAACGGGATCTAATCTATTCCAAAACCAAAAGTGGTAGGCACCTTTAGGGATATGCCTAGCTCACTATGAGTTTTCTTCTGCGAGAACTGGCCCCCATCACTCAGGTAGAGCCAGCAGCCATGCTGGTACCATCACATACACTGACACACACACCCACAGTTGAGTGGTTGAGGGTGGTCACCTGACCCAGCCAGGCCGATCCAACTATCTCTCTCCCTGGAGTCTGGAGCTAGGACTTAAAGCATCCACTTAATAGGAACTGCGTTACTTGAACGGAGAAGTGGAACACTCAGCAGCCATGAGGCATTCTTTTCACACCATGGGCATGGAGGAGCAAACTCGTGTGTACATCTTGAATAAGCCTTTGTTTACAATTAATTTTTTTTCTTTTTTTTTTTTTGAATTGGAGTCTCACTCTGTTGCCCAGGTTGGAGTGCAGTAGCACACTCACGGCCACCACAGCCTCCACCTGCTGGGCTCAAGCGATCCTTCTGCCTCAGTTTTCCAAGTTGGAACTACAGGCACGCACCAACACGCCCAGCTAATTTTTTATTTATTGTAGCGATGAGGTCTGCCAAGTTGCCCAGGCTAGTCTCAAACCCATGGGCTCAGGCAATTCTTTCACCTGGGCTTCCCAAAATGCTGGGATTATAGGTGTGAGTCACCGCACCTGGCCTAATGTTTCTTTTAGAGTGAAGCAGAGGAAGAGAATGACCAAGGAGTGTGTGTGGATTTCCAACAGCTTCAAAGCTCCTAGTCCTGATTCTTAAAGGGCCTGACTGCCCTTGCATCCTGTAAGACACTCCAGCTTCCCAATATACTCTGTCTTCTCCCACTGGCTGTAGTTGGTTTCTATTATTAACAACCCAAAGAACCTTGAATGAGACTCCAGGTAAGAGAAATCACCCATTTGATGACTGTGTGGCATGGATATGTGCTTCCAAAAAGGATCTCACCTGCTCTGCCTCCTCTAAAGGTCCCTGCGGCAATGAGATTTGGAAAAGTATCTGAAGGCGGTTTTGAAGCCAGTGGACCCTTCGTGAGGTGGATTAAGGCAAACACAACATGATGAATAAGTAAACGGAACGAATTCCCAGACCTCATTTTTTACAGTAAAATAAAATCTGGTCTGCTTAGAATTTGAAACGGCATCTGGCTAGAAACTCCTGATGAAGTATCTCCAAATGTCCCCTAAATTACTAATCAGAAGAGAGGAAGAAAAGTTCACTATAATAATACAAATGGAGACTGGGTGCAGTGGTTCACTCCTGTAATTCCAGCACTTTGGAAGACCAAGGTAAGAAGATTACCTGAGCGCAGGGGCTTGAGAGCAGCCTGGGCAACATGGTGAGACCTCATCTCTACAATAAATCAAAAAAAAAAAGTAGGTGGGTGTGGTGGCATGCACCTGTAATCCTAGCTACTTGGAAGACTGAGATGGAACGATTGCCTGAGTCCAGCCGGTGGAGGCTGTGATGGCCGTAAGCATGCCATTGCACTCCAACCTGGGTGAAAGAGTGAGACTCCGACTCAAACAATCATTATCATCATCATCATTATCATCATGAAAATGGAGACTAACAAGCAACATGTTACCAGAATCTAGAAGGAATTTCTATGAACTAAACAAAGCTACTGGAAGTTAAGCTGCATTGAGACGAGCGATGCATGCTTCACCTTATAAGACAGAGCAGTGCCATCCACCTGGAAGATGATAAAAAGGCTTTTTCTTTCCTTCTTATTTTCCAGCCCCACTAAGAGACCCAGGACCAAACAGGTCAAACATATACCTGGCTCCCTATGGTGGGTGCTCCCCTCTGGGTGAGCTAGAGAACTCTTCTCTTTCCCCAAGTCCATCTGCATCCATTCATCAAATGCAATTAGAGGGGGACCACAGAGCAGGAAGGGGAAGACGGCTGGGGATGGTGCATCACGTTCTGGAAGGTATTTTATCCACACATAATGCTTTGTAGGCAGGGCAAAAGCAGCCTGTGCTGGAGAGTGTGATGTTCACATGTTCCATCAGTCCTGAAGGTTAGCGTATAGGCAGAAGAAGCCAAAGGAGATCCCACGCCAGGTCAGCAGGACTAACAAGGTGAATGCCCATCAATTCTGGGGACTGTTAGGAGCCGTGCTCCGCAACTGGTCCTTCAGTTACAGACCTAGGAAGAGAACAGCAAGCAAAGCCAAGGACAAGCCACACCACCCACACCTCCTCTCTGTCAGCAGGCACCAAGTCTCCATTGAGCTCTATTCGCTTAAAGGTAAATCAAGTGTGTGTGTTGGGGGACCCTCATGGGGCCTATGGAAAAATGGCACCAGTTAAGGGAAAGAGCATCACCCAGAAAACTAAGAAAAAAAGTGCACCTCTGAAGTTGACTTACTATAGAAACCAGAAGAAAATTTTTAAAACTTGGCATCTTTAATATGAAAACCATATGGCCCTATGAAATTGAAACAGAAAACCATGTAGAAAACAAGCTGAGATAAACTGATATCAGGATAAGCTTCAAAGACTAGCACCTGAGATAACATTCTAGGTTCTTACAAAAATGTAATGAGGGAGGGCTCCTTTACTTATGCTAAGCCTAACTGTGATTCTTCTAAAATAAGCAAGAAGGCAGAACTTTTAGAACATCTAGATATGGCTGTTAGTTAAAAGAGTAGAATTTTTTAAAATATGTCATCCAAAACAATATTAAACAATATTCAGATATTATCCACTCAGATTTCAGTCCCTTTCTTTTGAGAGTTCTTCTTGCAAACGTCTGACCAAATGAGACCACCACACACCCACTAGGAAATAATGATATTCTAAAGCTTTTTTCTTTTTTGGCAGAAATGATGAGAGTGTTAAAAATGCAATAATAATTTAATTAACTTATTTGAGATTGTACTATTTTCCAAGTTACTCTCTGTTTTCAGTGGCAACAGTCAATAATTAAGAAAACAGAACCAATAAAACAAAAACCAACAGATACTGGTGAGGATGCGGAGAAAAGGGAACACTTCCACACTGTTCGTGGGAGTGCAAACTAATTCAACCTCTATGGAAAACAGTGTGGCAATTTCTAAAAGAACTAGATATTAACCTTCCATACAACCCAGCAATCCCCCTTCTGAGAATATACTCAGAGGAACTCAAATCATTCTACAAAAAAGATTCCTGCACACACATGTTTACTGCAGCATGATTCACAATAACAAAAGCATGGAACCAACCATGCTGCCCATCTAAACTGGACTGGATTTTTAAAATGTGGTACATATACATGATGGAATATTATGCAACCATAAAGAAGGACAAAATTAAGGACTTTCGCAGCAACTTGGATGGACTTGGAGTCTATCGTATTCAGTGATCTATCACAGAAGCAATGAACCGAGGACCACATGTTCTCACTCATAAGTGGACCCTGAACTCATATCACAATTCTACAAAAAGGGAATTGGCAGTAGCGGGACACTACCAGGAGAAGAGGGGGAAACATAACATCAATTGGGGTGTCTGATCCTAATCTAAGCGAAGTGAGGTCCAATGGGAGGCCCAAAACTTCACTTGTACCTAAAATTCTTACGTACACGATCTTGACTTGTACCCCACAACTTTAAAATAAATTTTAAAAAATAAAGAAAGAGCAAAACCCAGGGCAGTTATCATAGAAATTTGCAAGAATTTTGTGAAAACCTTTTAGAAAAAGTAAATGATAATTTCAGAATACGTATTATTAGCGCAATGTTAGCTGCTGTATAAATACATCCAACATGTGTCTCTTGGCTGAAATGCAATAGCAGCTCATCTGTCACTTGCAAATAGCCCGAGGCAAGTGTTCCCAGTTGGCAGAAACAGCTCCCCACCCTTGAACACCCAAGTGAACAAGGGGTCTGCCATCTTCACCAGGAGGCTGCCAAGGTTGTCATTGTCATCTCTTGGCTCTCAGCTGGAATAAGAGAGAAGGACATGGAGGATGACCCACTGAAGGCTTTTATGGAGAAATCCTCTAAATCTCACATATCACCTTGATTCCCATTGGATTGACTAGGATTCAGTCACGTGGTAAATATTAGGGGCTTCAGATCTGTCAAAGAGAGTCTGGCCAATGGTCTCCAAGAATAGATGTAAAGGAAGCTGGTTGTGATAAGAAAAATAATTCCAAGAAAATAAAATTATTAAACAATACTTAAAAGCCAAGTATAGGGATCAGTGAATGAATAGAAGGGACATGGCAAAAAATCACAGAAGTATTCTAGACGACAATCTTGAGAAACACTTTCAGAATGCAGAAAACGAGCACCAGGAATGGAAACTGTTTTATTTCCTTGACGTCTGTTTTTCCACATGTTGTCACCTCTGAAATCGGGTTGAGTCTTACCATCAGGCATCTTATAATCACTGTGGGCCAGGGAGCTGCCATGGTGAGGTCATCAAGGCCTGGGCATGAGTGAACTTGGTCTCAGTCATTCATGTTGTTAGCACTTTAATTGATTTATATACATTGCTGTGATTACATGTGAGTTTAATTGCCGTTTAAAATGTCTTTTAAAAGATTACACTCTGGTTTGGCATTGAAACAAGAAGCTATTGTGTATGCAGAAAGGCATGGAATTCGAGCAGCAGGATGTAATTTGATATTACTGAAGAAAATGTCTGTTATTGGACCAATGACTGCAATTCTTTTTTTTTTTTTTTTTTTAGGAAAAACCAAGTGCTTTACAGGACTCGGGATGGTATCCTTAAGTAGAAGCTGTGTTATGTTTTGTAACTAAGATACGTGCAGAAAGAATTGCCTATCATATGCCAAACAATGCAACCGAAGGCAGGAAAAACTGCCAAGTCTCTCAAAATAGATGAAATATATCAAAATAAAGGAGAGGCTGGTGTGATCAACTTACCAATTTCACGGGACTGTAATTATGGCATTATGTCACAGTTTAATTGGCAGTATTTTTTTCTTCCTTAGTTGTAAATAAAATAGTGCTTCTTTCAACCAATACTAGCTCAGATTCCAAAAAATACAGTAATGCTAAAAGAAGATGGTAGCTATGGAAGACCAGGAATAGAAAGTCAGCCTAAAAATTCGGTTTCTGAAGAAGAATCCAGAACAGGCAAAAAAGAAACAATAATTGAAGACATAATTAAAGAAAACTTTCCAAACGGGGATGGCAAAAGGGGAAACTGAGAGGAATGAATTGAGTGCCCCAGGTTCCAGGTAAAAATAACCAAGAGACACTCAGATCCAGAGATATCCTGACAAGTTTTTAAGGGAAGCTGAGGTGAAAAGATCTCCTGAGCCCAGAAAGTCGAGGTTGCGGTGAGCCGTGATCATACATTCAGACCAAAAGAAATTATTTAAAGATAGGAGACAGGCAGGGCTTGGTGGCTCAGCCTGTAGTCCCAGCACTTTAGGAGGCCGAGGTGACTGGATTGCCTGAGCCTGCGAGTTCGAGACCCACCCGGGCAACTTGGCGAGACCTCGTCTCTTCAATAAGTCAAAAAATTAGCCGGGTGGGGTGGCGCACGCCTGTAGTTCCGGCTTCTTGGAAGGCTGAGGTGGAAGGATCGCCGGAGCCCAGCAGGTCAAGGCTGAGGTGGCCAGAAGCGTGCCACTACATTCCAGTCTGGGCAACAGTGTGAGACTCCAACTCAAAAAAAAAAAAAGAGGAGACAGACTAAAAATTGTGCTTACCTTGGTCTTCTCTGCTACAATTGAGCAATAGCTACAGTTTTGACATGGAAAACTTTTAGACTTGGTAATTTTACTCACACATAGTTTTTGTCTGCCACTCTCATAGTCTTCTTTAAATCACTTTAAAATATATTCCAATTGCCCAAGTGATGAGTTAAAATTAAGAACTCAAGAATGGGAGAATCAGAGTGTAAAAGAATGAGCAGTGAGCACTGAAGCCAATTAAACACAGAGATTTGATCTAAAATAATTGTTTAAATACAGTTACGAGACAGAATATGTGTCAAAAATACTCTAGAAGCAAGATGCATACAACATCAAAAGTAATTTAATAATAATTCAGATAACAAAGTCATAAACCAGTAAATGTTCAGGTAGGAAAGGGGAACAGAGGAAAATAAAAGTGTTCAAAATTCTTCCTCCTACACAGTTGTGAGCCTAAATATAACATTTTATTCTTGAGTTTAACAATCAGAGACTCATAATACTATAAGAAAGGGATTGACAGTCGTGGGAAACTGACAGGGAAGAGCGGGTGGGATTGGTAGTTGAGGGAAACTGCCAGGAGAGGGAGGGGCACACCTCATCAACTGCATAATGAACATTTGTATACCAGACCCTGAACTGTACATTTTTTGAAACATATTACGTAGGAGAGTAGGAGACTGTCCTTTAAAAGATAAAACCGGCTGAGGTGAGTGGATTGCCTGAGCCTGCGGGTTCGAGACCCGCCTGGGCAAGCGAGACCTCATCTCTACAATAAATCAAAAAATTAGCCGGGCGTGGTGGTGCGCGCCTGTAGTTCCAGCTCCTTGGAAGGCTGAGGCGGAAGGATCGCCAGAGCCCAGCAGGTCGAGGCTGCGGTGGCCGGGAGCGGCCACCGCACTCCAGTCTGGGAGACAGAGTGAGACTCCAACTCAAAAAAAAAAAAAAAAAAAAAAAAGACTCAGCTAAGGACGACCTGCTTCCAAGTTCAGACATGTGGCTGCTGGCAGGTCTCAGTGCCTGGTCACGCGGGCCTCTGTAGGGGCTTCTTGAACATTCTCCCGCACTGCCAGATGGCTCTCCTCTCTCCTAGGTGCCCCCGTGGCATAGCAGCTCACTGAGTGACTCATGAGAGAAAGCGAGATTGCACCCAAGGTAGAAGCCACAGTTATTTTATAACCTAATCTCATATGTAACACCTTTAAAAAAATGTTTTAGAATCACGTGGTACAAGTTCATGTTTGTCACATGGACATGCTGTGTACTGGTGGGGACTGGGTTTTTCAGGTGTCCCGTTCCCCAGATAGTGAACATTGTACCCAAGGGTAATTTTTGAACCCCAATCCCCTCTTCACCTCCCCTCTTATTTTCCACCTCTGTGGCCACTTAGCTCCTGTATATACATGAGATCATGTGGTGCTTGGTTTTCGGTTTCTAACTCTTCTCATATGCCAGTCACTAGAGGCTCCGTCTCACCCACACTAAGAGGAAGGACAGTAAGTTCTACCTCTTGAGGGGAGAAAAATCAAAGCATTTGGATATGTCATACACATAAACACACACACACACACCTTTATACATATATATGAATATATTATACGTATAAATAATATATATCTTATATATAGATATATTATATATTATAGAGAGAGATATAGGGATATAAAAATCACCAAAAACCTCAAACTCAAATGACCTCAAACTCAAATGCCCAAAACTTAACTAATGATCTCTTTTGTGCAAACCGAGTCTTTTCTATCCTGGCTAATGGTTACTTTGTTCACCCGCTTTGCATTGGGATCACTCAGCCATGTGTGATGTCTCTTTGTCTTACACCAATTTCCTACGTACAACCCACCACCACACCCCACATATATTCCGTCTTATATGGCTTTCAAAATTGTTCACGTCTTTCCAACTCTACCAGGTTGGTGATGGCCCAAGCAACCATCACGTCTCACCTAGATCTGTGGCACAGCCTCCAAGCTGGTCAACCCATGTCACTATACCTTCACTATAACCAATTCTCTATAACACAGCCAGAGGAGACTTTTTGAAATGCAAATAATGTGATGCCATGGCTGTCACCTCTTTTTTGATATACATCAACGGGATTATAAAATGATGGCCTGAATGCTTAATTACTACTAGATGGTCTTGTGTTTCTGATCCCCAACCTTATCTGCATCATGCCACCATGACTTGCCACCCCCACCATGCTGGTTTTCCTCCAGGTCCTTGATGAAACCTTTACCCTTTGGCCTCCCTCTTCCATACACTCTGGGTATGCCTTCCTTTCTCCACCTTGTTAACTTCTTAGTTTTCCATTTTCAGCTCAGTCTTTATTGTCTTAAAATGGAGTAGCTTGACCTTGGCACTCTTGACATTTTGGGTGGGATCATTCTTTGTTGTGGGATGCTATTTTGCACATTACGGTATATTTAGTGATATCCCTGATCTCTATGAACTAGATGCCAGCAGCATCATCCTCTTTCCAATTATGACATCCAAAATATCTCCAGATACCACCACCATGTGCCCTTGGCGGGCGGGTGGGGGGGGGCAAAATCACCCCAGCTGACAATCACAGCTTTAGAAAGACCCACCTGACTGGGACAAACCTCCTAATACATAATCTCCTGGTATCTCTCCTCCTAAGCACCTGTCTTAGATGTAATTGTATGGGTATTCTGCATGTTTTCTCCCTATTCCCTAGTGGGGCATGGCTCTCAGAGAGCAGGGACCCTCTGTTTAGCCATCATCATACCCCCAGCATCCAGCACAGTCACTGGCACATAGAAAGTTTGTCAGTAAGCCAGTTAAGCACTCTGAGATTACATAAGCTCATGTGTCTAATGGATAAACTGCATGTTTACTCATCCATCCCGCTGCCTCAGTAGAAGTCTGTTTCTCCCATACCATTGGTGCTGGCCTTAGACCCATGACTTCATTGGCTAATGAGATGAGACATACACTGGTGGAAAGAAAGGCATTAAATGTGCACGGTTGGTTGAACTTGGCCTCTGGTGCTCCTGCTATGTACCATTATTGCTGGGAAGAGCCAAAACACTGAGCAGGCACACACCCCTTGGCCCAGCAAGCCTTCTAGGACAGCTGGCTGGGAGCTGGGGATTATTGCCAGGGATGACAATGCAGGGATCTCTCTGTTGGACTAAACAAAGCGGTCGATCTTATCTGCAAATACACCTGTGTTCACCCATTACCTGCAGGGTGCCCTGTGTGCTGTGAAAAGGACTACAGTCAGGAAATGGGGAGTTACCTTTTCTGTGGCCTTAGACACATCTCTCCACCTGTCTGGGGCTCATTTGGGGCATTGAGAGTTGTCCAGACTCATCACTGAGTTTCTTTCTGGCTCTTGCATGCAAGGAGATTGGGTCTTTATGGGGCAGTGCAGGTGAATGAGGCTGCAGAGATCTCTGGGATCAGATCATGAAGGATTTTGAATGCCAGGCTTGGGACTGATGGAAGAAACCTCATCCCAGGAACTTCTCACATCTTGTAGTACTGTATCCCATAGCAACGATGGTGAGTAGATGTATTAGTCAGCTTCTGCTGCAGCAACAAACGGTTCCCCAATGTCAGTGGCTTACAACGGTGGACTGAGAATCTTCATTTCTAACAAATTTCCAAGTATTGTTCAATATTGCTGGCCTATGAATCACATCTCGGAAATCACTTGTTTACAAGACATTTATTTTTCACTCTCATTTCTAGGGGTGGGCCACGGAGCTCTGCTCTGGGCTGTGGTTGGAGTCCAGGTCTCCTCCCATGGACTGGACACCAGAATCTGATGACTCTTATTCTGTCCCTCAACTCAACTTCCTTCTGTTGGCACTACCCCAGTCTGGCTGTCTTTGCACATCATGACACCTGGCAACTCCTACACTGGCAGGAACCTCATGGAAGACAGCAGTTCTTACAGAAAGAACAGTTACCCTTTTCCCAGCATGTCAAGCAGAATTCCCAGGGACAAAACTCACTGGTCTGCCTGGGGCTATGTGTCCATCCCTGAACCCATCCGTGTTAGTGGCCGAGAAAATAGAAAACGTAGCAGGAGCAGAACTCATGGCAATTCAACCTAGACCTCTCCTGAATCACATGAACTGAGAGAAGAGAAGAATTTCCTCCAAGAAATTGGTGATGCAGCTTACAGTAGAGGGGAGAATCCATGCCGGGAAGAAAACACCCCACTCTGCAGAGCAACATTAGGCTCTGGTCGCAGCATTTCCAGTGGGACGTGAGCAGTCTGAGTGATATTTGGCCAAGCCGCTGTGTTCATGTGGACACTGGAAACCCTTCCTTGGTGGGGGAGGCCCAAGGGCACTGAGGATGCTGGACCTGGATTCAGGAAATCAAGGACGATTTCTTCTGTCCTCTGGGATTATGTTGTCTCTAGTTTTCACTTAATATTTTGCATCTCTAACTGTTGCCCATAAGAACACTTAGCCTAATTGAAAGGAATTTTAAGTAATACCTATTAAGATGAGAATGAAAAGGAAATAAACAAAAAGCTTAACTGTGTGAGTTATCTACTGCTATGGAAAAATATTACTGCAAACTTAGCAGCTTAAAACAACACACATGTATTATCTCACAATTGTGCAGGGTCAGAAATTCAAGTATAGCTACAAGTTGCAATTGAAGTATTGGTTAGGGTGAGTTCCCATCTGGAGACTCAACCGGGGAAGAGCCATCTCCAAGCTCATGTGAATGCCGGCAGCATCAGGATCCCTGTAACTGTAGGACTTGGGAATCTCAGAGATATTTTGGAAGACATCAGCTTGAGGCCACCCTCAGCATCTAGAGGGGGTTTTTCATTCCTTGCTCTGTGGACTGCCAATATGATTGCTTGCATCAAGGCAGCAAAGGACCAAAAGGTACCAGCAAGACAGGGTCTACAATACTATGAAATGAAAATCCTTTGCCACATTCTATTGGTTAGAAGCAAGTCATATGTCCCGCCCGCTCTAGGGAATATACACCAGGAGGCAGGTATGATGGAAGTCCACATTATAATCTGATGACCACTTTATCAGATTGCTATGATAAACTATGTAAATAGTATGGGATTGAGTTTCCAGCTTATTCAAAGACCCTACTTCAGGTGAGGTAGGCACCCAATGTGTAGAAAACTTCCAATGTGTTTATCCATCACTCACTAGCTTTTTGATCTTGGGTAAGGTGTATAATATCTCTGAGTCTGAGCTTCTTCATCTGTAAACTGAGGGGAATAAAAGCACCTTCTTCATAGTGTTGTAAGAATTAGATGAGGGCAACCCTCTTGGGTCCCCTTCCATTATGGGAGCGTTTCTGTCCTCTCAATAAATACTGCTTTCTCAAAAAAAAAAAAAAAAAGAATTAGATGAGTTATGTGCAAAGTGCTTTGGTTAGTGCCAGCATGTATTTAGTGTTAAGTACCAGCATTTACACACACATACGAAACACACGTGTGTTCTGAACAATGTGTTGGATTTTATCTTTATCAGAACCTTCCAAGTGCTGTATGAAAGCTCCCACTTTACAGATGAGAAAAACAGAGACCTGGTGTACCCACAGAAATGACTTGAGCTCTCAGAGCAACCAAGCAACTGAGACAGTTTAGAGAGTCAAATGTTCTGGACAGACCCCGAACCTGAAGATATCAGCGTGGCCATCTAACCCTAAGAATTCCACTTGCTTTCCACAGCCTGGTTTTTCAAGGGCTACCACAAGAATAAAGGGTAGAGCTCCATGCCCAGAGCTGCTTGCCTCTGGTTTGTTTATCTGCCCACTTTACAGAAAAGGATAGTGAGTCTCAAGGAAGGGAGGTGCTGGCCCGGGCTCAGGGTTGCTCAAAGTCAAGATACAAGAAGCCAAGTCTGCCAATGGCCATCTCTCCAAGTCCCCTCTGCCCATGCGGTTCCATAGAGCGTTTTACCCTGAGCCTGATCTGGAGAAACTGGACCACTTTAAAATATACAATTGGGCTGGGCACAGTGGCTCGCATCTGTAATTCCAGCTCTTTGGGAGGTCCAGGCCAGAGGATGGCTAAAACCCAGGAGTTTGAGACCAGCCTGAGTAACACCTTGCTGTAGACCTTGTTTCTGCAAAAGAATCAACAAATTAGCCAAATGCCGTGGTGAGCTCCTGTAGTCCCAGGATTGTGTGAGCCCAGGATTGTGTGAGCCCAGGAGTTTGAGGCTACAGTGAGCCATGATCGTGCCATTGCACTCCAGTCTGGGTGACAGAGTGAGAGCTACCCAAAAAATAAATACGTAAAATAAAATAAAATACACAACTGACTTTACTCACTGTGTCCCTGTTTAAAACAACCATGAAGACAGCTGGAAATACCAAGCCAATGACATCTCAAGCTGGCACAATTCAATGAGTGGATATATGCCATTTTGAACATGGGCTGCGTTCCTCAGCAGTGGAATGCTAATAAAATGTAGGCAATAAATTGCATTTTAAAAGCATCATGGGAGAATGAGATTGCTCTTTTAAGAAACCCTATGAGGAATACTTTGATAGAGTTAGAAGAGGGAAAAAAGCCTTGAACAATGGGATAACAATCACTCATTTGAGTCTTATAAATCCAGACTTTGGTATATGGGGCTTCCTTGGAGCATATTGCCTTTTTATGTGGGTAATATATGCCTGAACGTTCCTAGATAAATCAGCTGGATAACTATGGCTGAAAAGCAGCAGCTCTCTCGACTACCAGCCCTCTTTCTCTGCCCACTTCCCACCCCTTCAAAAAGCTACCTCCACCCCTAAAGTATCTAAGCGACTGAGGCCAGAGATTTAGAGAAAGTATACCTCGGCTATTAGGAGACTTGAGCACTTTGGTTTTAAAGTAGCCCATCCTGTTACCTCTTTGAGACTCAGTCGCTTCAGCTGAAAAGTAGAAATGATATTTACTCAACCTAAGAGAGAAGGCAATTTGGAGGATCAAATGAGATGATGAATGCAAGAGTGTTTATCAGGAGAAAACTAGCGAAGCAAGCGGAAAAATACTCTAGGAGTGAGACCACCCTCCTTCTTGCCCTTCATCCGTGTACACAGTCAACCACCAGCTCCCACTACCCTGTTGAATTCTCTAGCTGTGTGTCCTCTCTCCTCCACCCCATGCCATGGGCCTATCTCAGGCTCCCCTCCCCTCTCACCTATACCATTAACACAGGATGCTCACAGGTCTCCCTACACTGGGCTTATTCTCCTCAGGACCATTCTCTGTAATGCAGCTGGGGTGATTTTCCCAAATGCAGCTCTTTGCGGTTCCCCATCTTCACGGAGAAGAAAGATGCAGCTGTTCCATTACGCACAGCAGAGACTCTGGATCCATGCCTGCCATGTGTCACTTTCCTGTGTTGTGCTTTTCACAACAGTCATACTAAACTTTTGGGGTTCCCCAGATCCAAAAGATTATCTCTCACCACTGGGCATTGTTTTGTGCTCTTTCCACTGACCTTGCCTTTATGTATTAATCAGGGTGAGCTAAGTCATACTGCAGAAACAAACATCCCCCAAATCTCATTCTATGTGCCCCAAGTTGCTGCCGGGGGGGGCGGGGGCAGGGGCAGGGGATGTCTGTCATCATTGTCTCTCTATGGCTCAAACCAGTAGAGGTTTCAGCCCAGCCTGTGCTCCCATGGCCACTGCAGCAAGAAGAAAAAAAACATGGCAAACCTTGCACGGTCTCTTAAACTTTTCATCTAGCTCATTTGTCATTGGCCAGAGAAGTCAGGGGAGATGAGATTGCAGCTGCACCCTGGCTCAGAGCAGAGAGGCAGTCGTATTTAGATGACAGATCTAATGATCTCAAACGTTATCTCCCTCTGTCAGGTAAGCAAATCTTAGGCATATGCCTCCTCCTCCAGGAAGATGTCCTTATATATGCTTCCATCACAAAAACCTGCACAGGTTTGATTGGGTCTTTCCCCCTCTACTACACAGAACACTCTTCAGTGACCGGCCCACATCTGACTCACGTCTGCATGTCCCAGGTCTAGCACAGCATCTGGAGAGAGATAGAAGGCAAGAGTCTCTACATCAAAGGGTATGTTTTGATACATGGCTCCATAGCTGATGTAGGCCCATGAACCCGATCTAGACTTCTTTTATCTTTTTATTTTTATTCGTCTTTATTTGTTTCTTCTTCTGGCCTAATCGTCCCAGCTAGAACCTCTAGGACAGCGTTGACTAGAAGTGATGCAAACAAACACCGTCATCCCACCCCTGATCTTTAGGGGGAAGCGCTCAGGTTTTCACCATTAAATAGGGTCTTCCCTGGGGAGTTTTTCATAGATAAACTTGATCAAGTCGAGAAAGTTTTATTTCTCGTTCGTTGAGTTTCGTGTTGTGAAGTGGTTTTGAATTTTGTCAGTGGTTTCTTCGGCAACTATTGAGATAATCATGTGGGATTTGTTCAGCAAAATTCTCTGTATTTTGAAAAATGTCCTCAGGGGGCCAGAATCGCCCCCAGTTGAAAGCTACTGCCTTAAGGGACTCATGCAGGAATTAAATGTTATAGAACGGGTGGACTGTCCATTTCAGTGTCTGGGACTTAACAGATGCACCGTGAAGAGGAGGCTATTTTGGCTTTCCTTTTTATCCCAGGACATTGGTCAGGGCCTGACGGAAAGTGTTTGTCTGAGGAACAGAGTGGAGCTGCCCAGGTTCCTCAGAGGCCATGACCTCAGCTTCAAAACATCGGTGTTGGATGGAGTGACTCCAGACATAGGGCCCAGTGGAGACAAGCAGATTCTGATACCCAATGTAGCGTTCTGTGAGTCTGAACTCTGCCAGTCCCTCCTCAAGACCCATTAAGACGAAATCAGGATGTGTCATAGCGTCACTAGGACACTGTGACATCAAGAGCCCTTGGCTCTGGTCTGTCCTTGTCTTGGCTCAAGGGGCCCCTGGCCAGGTCTGGGTGATGGGTTAAAACCTGATACTATCAGTGCTCTTTATTGGCATGTGATGAACCCCTGAGCATGGTGACAGGTGAGCTCAGAAGTAAAATTAATCAGTCCAGGCATGGTGGCTCATGCCTGTGATCCCAGCACTTTGGGAAGCCAAGGCAGGAGAATCACTTGAGGACAGGTTTTGAGACCAATCTGGGCAACAGAGCAAGACCATACCTCTACAAAAAAGAAAAAAAAATCAGCCATGTGTGATGGCATGCACCTATAGTCCCAGCTACTCGGGAGGCTGAGGCAAGAGGATCACCTGAGCCAAGGAGGTCCAAGCTGCAGTGAGCTGTGACCATGCCACTGCACTCCAGGCTGGGTGACAGAGTGAGACCTTGTCTCAAAAGCAAAACAAAAAAGTAAAATGAGTGAAAACCTTAGGTACCAGGTGATTTAAATGCAATGCAATCTCATTCTCATACCAATCTTCCCAAGGGGATATTTATGCCCATTTTACTGATGAGGAAACTGAGGACCCAAGAAGTCAAGTGACCATATAGCAATATATCTCATCACCACAGAGGTGATTAGAACATACAGCATGAATCCAAAAATCGTAATATAGCTTCCACTAAGCCATGTTGAATCATACACACACACACACACACACACACACACCACCTGCTGCTTCATGGAACACTCTTTATATTCCCTTAGGAGGGACCAGGTATGGTGACTCATGCCTGTAACCCTAGCACGTTGGGAGGCGAAGGCGAGAAGAATGCCTGAGCCCAGAAGTTCAAGACCAGTCTGGGCAACATAGCATAACCTTGTCTCTAGAAAAAAAATCAAAAAATTAGCTGGGATCATGCCATAACACTTCAGCCTGGACAGCAGAGTGAGATCCCAACTAAAAATATATATATATTTCTTTAGAAGGGAGATGGACAGGGAGTGTAGGCATCTACTCTTCAAACTGTGGCATTTGCAGAATTTTGTGCAGAAGCTCCCACAGAATTCTCTGTGTCTAACTCAAAATGTGTGGGTCTTGGGCCAGCCTAGTAGGAAGGAGAGACTCGGAACACATCTCAGCAGGGAAAGCAACAAGAGTGGTCGGGGGGAAGAAGTGAGGTGTTGCACATGAACCATGAAGACAGGAAGCGAGCCTGTCTGTTGCTTTATTTAGTCCCCCACTGACCACACTATTTACTAAATGTCCACTAAGCACTGGGGTTGCAGACTAAGAGAAAACAGGGCCTCTGTCCTCAGGGAACACTCGGGATAGCGCAGGAGACAGATGCACACAAATAGGCCAGTGAGTGCCATCAGGTGACAATGCATACAAGTGTGGTGGGATTCCCCCATGCCCATTCGTCCCAGCGCAAGCTGCTCCCTCGCCTTGGTGTGTCCTGCAGAGTCTAGTGAGTGCCTCCTCCTCATTGTCATTCAGTTCACGTGGCAAGTTCCAAGGCAGCCTGTTATCTGTCCCAGCCAGGTAGACTGGATAAGCCTTCCCCGTGCCCACACGGGGAAGTCCACCAAGTCTGATGGCAGAAATGGCCACAACTGTGTATGATAGGCATAAACTAGTCGGTCAGTGCCATGAGGGCACTAGCTAGATTTGTCTGCTTTCTATCCAAGACCTGGCGCATAGCAGGTAGAAGCCACTGAATCACGTCAAAAAGGGACGTGAGATGTTCACATTTGGCAACATCACTCTGGCCACAGGATGGAAGTTGGGTTACAGGAGTCTATACCAAAGGCAGTGAGGACAGGCAGGAAGTGAGGACAGCTGCGGGCATCCAGCGGCCAGGTTGCCAGGGGGTGTGTGTATGGTGGGGGTGCACCAGAAAGACATTGGAGAGGTAAGGTTAAAAGGAGCTTGGCTGGGCGCGGTAACTCATGCCTGTAATCCTAGCACTTTGGGAGGCCAAGGCGGGAGGATTGTTTGAGCACAGGAGTTCAAGACCAGCCTGGGCAACGTTATGAGACCTCATCTCTATCAGAAAAAATAAAAAAGGAGCTTGCTGAGAACGGGAATGAAAGAAAAGGGACCATTTAGAGCACATAACCTGGCTTCTCCAGGAGACAAAGAAGGGAGCGTGTTTCATGCTCACATGACTGAAGCTTCTCCGCTTCCAGAGAGATGAAGAAAGGAAGGAGTAATTAAATGTGCAGCTCTGCCTCTCTCGGGGAAATAAACAGAAATGGACGCTCCCGACTGTGGATGATTGAATGAATGTAGAGACGAATTACAAATGCCTCCAGTGTCAGAGCTAAGAATTATTAAAGGATTCGCAATCCCAGACTTCTCTATCTCGGCCTCTCTCCTTCTCACTTCAGGCGGCTTGGCATTTCTCTGCCCCCTGCCCCCCACCCCAAGCCCACTATGTGAGAGAATTGTTCAGGAAGGACTTTGCTCAAGCATGGGTTCCAGGACCTTCTATGCCTGCCACAGGGGGTAGCAGGACCCAATGCACCCCTAGGGATATTCAGATCAACCTATTTCTCATGAGCACCCCGCCCCCTGACTCTGTGCTGAGCTCGGGGCTGCAAGGAGACAGTGGTGATGAGACATCGCCCCCTGAAAAAGATCTGGAGCGCACCCAGAGCTGCAACACACATAGAAAATGGCAAGGGGTTTGATCATGAAAGCCAGTGCTCGGGAGGCATTGAAAATGTTCCAGGTCTTGTTTCAAGCCTTCACCTGCACTAGCTTGGTTAATCCTCTCAAAAGCCCTCAGATCTAAAATTTTCTTATTGTCCTCTCTTCTGCTGATGAGGAAGATGGGACTCTGGCCCAAGCGTCTGTCCACCTTAGCCATGGAGTTGTGATAGAGGTCATCGTCACCCAGACCCAGAGCCTGTTCCCATAACCGCCGCACTACCCCACCGACATGTGAAACTGCAATTGATGGACCTCTGTTTACGTGCTGGCCACGTTTCTGCGTGCACTTGACTCCTGCTGAATCTTTGTGGTACCCCTGGGAAGAGAAATAGAGGAACAGGACTGTGAACTCTGCAGGTCCGTTTCACAGGATCAATTTCCAATTCTCACACTCCCTAGCCATGTGACACGGCCCAGTTTTTCATCCCCCTGGGCCTCAGTTCCCTCATCTCCGCGAGGGGATAATGATATGCCAACCTTGAGGGCTACTGGAAAGATGTAATGAGTTCAGGCATTTAAAGTGATTAAAGTGTGGCTGGCACAAACGAAGTGCTTTAGTTTCAGATGGAAAAGGGCGGGCTACTGAGGTTAACTGCACAGCCCGCCGCGTCCCAGCTGGTACCTGGTGGAGTCCGCATTCCTGCCCGAATCTGTTTGATTCCAGGGTTTCCACATGCTGCCTCCTACAAACAAAGAAGTTGATATAAGGGATAAGGAAAGAAAGGAAGGGAGGAAGGGAAGAAGGAAAGAGAGAGAGAGGGAGGGAGGGAGGGGGCGGGGGAGGGAGAGGGGGAGAGAGAGAGAGAGAGAAAGAGAGAGAGAAAGAGAGAAAGAAAGAAAGAAGGAAAGAAAGAAAGAAAGAAAGAAAGAAAGAAAAAAAACTAAAAATAGTTTTGCGGCACCTATTACACTGTGCCTGGACAATTTCACATTTGTTCTTTCCCTTGATAATGAGTTACTGAAGGTTAAGTCCTATCAATGATTCCTCTTAGCCATTTCTGTTTGTTTGTTTCTTTCTTTTAGAGATTTTTAAAAAGAAAAAAAAAAAACGGCAACTGAGACTCAAAGAAGGAAATCGGTCCAAGCCATGATGCCTCCTCCATACCCACTATCACCTCCACAGATCGACGAGGATAATCCCGGATCCCTGACACCAAGGTTAATGTTGTTTCTTCTTCGCCACCAGCGTAATCCCAGAGCTGGTGCAAATCCAAAACAGATGCATCCATCTGCACACTCATCTCGGAGCACTTGAACCGGGGAGAGTTACAGAGGAGAGAGCCTGTCTCAGCTGATTTCCAGTCAGAACGGGGACCTTTGGGCACCTTGATGGAATTCTCTGAACCTTGGGGACTTCCCTGTAACATGTGCATGACAATCCTCACCTTGCCGGATTGTTGGGAAGATCAGAGATAAGATTCAGTATCAGGCCTGGCACACAGGGAGCATTAAGTTCATCAGAGTTAATGAATGTCACCACGCATTAATAATTTTAAGTGTATTAATTAATAGTGATCTCAGCATGGGAGCTGAGAAAAGGAAGGAATGAGGAAATTGAGGCTTAAGGGAAGCACGGATGGATCTGCCCTTCCCATGCCCGGAGCTACTGCCATGACCATGTCGGTCAGCGCTCCCAGGAGTCAAAGTAAGTTTGGTCGAGATGGCGTCCCTGCACCGTTACTCTCCCCGCAGTTCTGTTTAGATAGGACCACGCCGCTGGGATGAGGACAAACTCCTGCTGGGCCCAGCATCCATTTCACAGCTACAAACCCGCAACTGAGAGGGAAAGATCCTTAGACAGACGAGCTATCACAGAACCCATGCACTAAGATTTCCCCTTCTAGACTGTTCAGATATACTGACATCATTTGCTCATGATTCTAACAGACTTCCATGTCAGCTAAAATGCTTGGGACTGCAAGGGAAAGGACATCCAACTAAAAATGGCATCAACCATTGGGGCAGAACCTTACAGAACAAGGAGATCAGGGGAAGGGGACTCTGGCGTCCACTCACCACTCCGACAGTCTCAGCAGAGCCCTAAGGTGTTTTATCTTTCCATTCCGCCATCTTCAGCGTGTTGACCATGCTGCCCTCACCATGTTGCGGTGGCTGTCACAGCCAACCTCGCATGAGTCGTGCAAAATCAAGGAGAGACGATTTCCATCTTGAGCTATTTTTTTGTTAATCCAAGAGCACCTTTCCGGAAGCACCCAAGCAGACTTCCCCTAATGTCTCCTCCTCTGGGCTGTGTCTCATGGCCCCACCTATCAACACCCAGCAAGGGAAAGGAAATTGCCACGAGCATCACGGGAGGAAGGTCACCGTTTGGGGGCGGGGACGTTAATACATGAGCACCCCATAGCCCTGACCACAAGGAACAAGCAGCACCGTGGACGGCTACGTTGGAAGCACCAATGCTGCTCATGGTCATGTGACTTTCTCAGTCCACAGCCATGAGGAACAGCTACAAAATCACATCTGCAGCCTTCAGTTTCCCACAGAGTTTACCTTCATGCTGTCACGCCAGCCCCTTGGCACCCGGGAAAGTAGGAAGAACCAGGGATTTGTTTGCCCATTTTGCATATGAGAGAGCTGAGGCTGAGGGGGTTTTAGGGTGTCCCTTGCAGCTGACACAGCGCACTCCAAGGGCAGCGTTGGCAACTGTTTCCCAGGTGGCTCCCACAGGCAGGCACACAGGTAGCAGGAGTTCTTCCAAGTGAGATTCACGTGCGTCCACAGAGGAGATTCTTATGTGAAATTGTAAACAGCTGCTTTTTAAAGCTTAGCATTCCATCATCCAAATATTCCAGGCAGGGCAATCATCCCAGGGGAGATAGACAGAGGTCTTGAGAGTCATCTTATCAGTTTCACAGGCAAGATAATCACGCCTGCCAGGGTAGGTCTGGCTTCCCCTAATTCTCACAGTTAATGGAGGGACAAGCCCATCACAGCTGCAGACAGCCAAGAAACAAGCGAGACCCTGTGGCACCCTGCAGCCCAGAGTATGGAATATTTGTCGCCCACCTTAATGGACAAGCGACCCAACCCACCGCGCCCCAAATGGCGCATGGTGCTGGGGCTTCAGCAAGAGCGATTCTGGCTCTGCAGAGTTGGCCCAGTCTTGACTTGCTCCTTATGGGAAGACGCTTTTCAGAGAACAAGCTGAAGTCATTCACTGTGGGGATTTTTCTCCAACGGGAGCCAGGCCTTGCCGGCCCATGACACAGACCATCTTTCATCTGTGTTGCCATCTGGTGAACGTTCCCCAGCCAGAGATGGGTGCAGGAGATCTAAAAGGAAATTTATCTTCTGGTGCACCCCAGAGTCCTTTTTATAAGATCTGCCACCCTGTGCTCTGTCAAGATCACGTGGTTGGGAGAAGACCCCTTTGGGAGATGTTGAGCATTGCGCAGAGGGAATGTTTCCTCTCTCAAAGCCCAGCCCTCGGGTCTTAGGTCTCAGCACCACTAAGCGGCAAGCTCATGCCTTGGGTCTGATACTGTCTACTGTCACACATAGGATTTTTAAAATGTAATGTACCCAACCTGTGAAAGTAAAAACAAACAAAACAACAACAACAAAAAACCGACCTAAAGGTTCTTAGCTTCTTTCTGTGTCATGGACTTCTTCCTCAGCTTTCTAGAAATGTATGGATCCCTTCTAAAAATAATGTTTTTAAGCACATAAAATGAAATACACAGAATTCAAGAGATATCAGTTCAGGTACAATATGGTTATCAAAATTGCTCAAAAACAAACTGGTAACATGACAGCATACGAGTTCCCTATTCTCACGGTCTATAACAACTAAAGGGACTGTGTTTTGACAAGAGAGATGAGTGTCCTTCCTTCCAGCTGTGAAAGTGTCTGTGAAACCAATGGGTGACAAATTCACAGGCACCGCTGACAGGGCTGTGGTCTGTGCCCACATTCACAACGGAAGCAGATTCTGAATATGAGTTAAAAGTTTGTGAAAATAAAGGTGGCGGTCCATTCCCATCTCTAGTAGGTCAAATGGCAGCCCCACTAAAGGTATGTCTGTGTCTAAATCTCTGGATTCAGTGAATATAAACTTCTTGGGGGGAAAAGATCATCTTTGCAGACATGATTGAGTTGAGGATCTGGAAATGAGATCATTCAAGATTGCCCAGGTGGGCCCTAAGTCTAATAACAAGGGTCCTTATAAAAAATAAAAAGATAAACAGAAAAAGCCGGTCATGCCTGTAACCCCAGCCCTTTGGGAGGCTAAGGCAGGAGGATCGCTGGAGGCCAAGGCAGGAGGATCACTTAAGCCCAGGAGTTCAAGACCAGCCTGGGCAACATAGCAAGATCTCATCTCTACAAAAAAATTTAAAAATTAGCTGGGTGTGGAGACACATACCTATAGTTCCCAGAGCACAGCCTTGCCAACTCCTTGCTCTGGGACCTCTGGGCTCCAGAACTTTGAGAGGGCAAATTTCTGTTGTTTTAAGCTACCCAGTTTATGGTCAATTGCCACAGCGGGACACTCATACACCATCCGAGTTCACAGATGCCCCAGATCCTCGAAGAAGGACCCTGTCCCGGTACCACCATGTCCTCTGTTCACTCTGCCCATCTGTTCCAGGTGTCATCGTTGGAACTAAGGATGGGACAGTGAACGAGCTGTGGTCCCTGTGCTCAGAGAACTTGCCTTCCAAAACAATGGGGGACAGAAAATAAAGGACCTCATACGCAATAAGCCTGTTGGCAGGGAGTGATACGGGCCTTAAAGAAACTAAAATGGGGTGATGAATTCAGAGAAACAGAGGGAGGTACTTAACAGGGTGGTAGGGAAGGCCTTGCCAAGGAGGTGACCCTTTAGCTGAGGCTGAAATGATAAGACGCCACTCACAGAGGTGGGGAAGAAATGTTTTCCTAGTGAAGGAATGTGCAAAGGTCCTGAGACTGGAACCAACTTTAATGAAGAGAAGGAAGGCTGCACTGCAGCAGGATGAAAGGAGGGTGGAGGAGGGGCGATCACAGAGGATCAGATGGCTGGGGACTTGGTGAGGTCTCCCTCTGAAAGGCAGACTGACGCGGACACCAGTTTGCAAGGGGGTTCTTGGGAAGCAATCTTGGGCTGGGCAGCTTGGAAAGGAATGGAAGGGAAACAGGCGTCCAGCAGAGAGGCTGGGCCACAGGGCAGCACGGAAAGCCCTCCGCTGACCCTGTGGGGAGCTCAGGAGTGGGGATGGCCGCAGCGGTGTCCTGCCTCAAGGCCAAGAGGCTAGGCACGAGGACCCATGTGGATAGCCCCCACTTGGGTGCTCCCGGGGGAGGGGAGTGGGACTTTGGACGGGGACGCTCTTTATTTCTGAAGAGCCACAAACTGTCCACGCCCCAGCGGCAGAGATGGGGGCTCAGTCCTGAAGGAGCGTCGCACACCACAGTGCCCACCACAGGCTTGGAGGACCACAGCAAGGAGACTGGGTTTTACAGCTTCAAGGTGTGAAACAGGAGGTTCCAGAGGGCACTGGGTCTCCAGATGTCACCCGGCAGGCTGGGGCAGCGTCGGGTATACATGCCGTGCCTCCGGATCAGTAATTCCTTCCATGGCTCTGCCTCCCTTCCTGGGGTCATTATGTAAAACTGTGCTTCACATCCGATGCCCTGAGCTGCCCAGGGCCAAGCCGCTTCGGTAAAGGGCTCACAAGTGAGTGTTTCTAAGGAATCCCCTTGACCTGACCCTCCTGGAGACCCCCGTAGGGGTGAAGAGGCACATGTGTGTACATCAGTGCACCTGCACACACACACACGCACATACCCCATTTCTCCCTGTCCCCCAGGCATCAAGGGAGGTGGGGCCACACTTGGCAGAAATCACCTGAAGACTGATTACCCAGGATGTGTGATTTCTTCTCAGCAGATAACGCCCTCCACGGGCCCAAGGACCTCAGATCTAAGATGTCACCTTCTCCAAAGAGAAAAAGCATTTTGCACACATTTCAGATATTAGTTTACCAGCCCTGGCCAAACGCTGATTTCAGACTTTTTTTTTTTTAAAGCAGGATTTATTGAGAGGACAGAAAAGCTCCCACAGCAGGAGGGGACCCACAAGGGTTGCTCCAATTTCAGATTCTAATAACACTCTCCTCTTCGTAAGCTCTGAGGGCAGCAGGCAATGCAGGCCCATGCCTTGCAGAGCCTGGAAACAGACCAGACAAGATGTTCATGAAAAGGCCGTGCTAGGCTCACCCTCGCTTTCCAGGACACTGTGAGCCTTTACACATATCCCTTAAGTCATTTTTTGTTTGTTTGTTTGTTTGTTTTGAGTTGGAGTCTCACTCTATCGCCCAGACTGGAGTGCAGTGGCCACTCCCTGCCACCGCAGCTCTGGCGATCCTTCCGCCTCAGCCTTCCAAGTAACTGGAACTACAGGCGCACGCTACCATGCCCGGCTAATTTTTTGATTTATTGTAGAGATGAGGTCTCACCAAGTTGCCCAGGTGGGTCTCGAACCCGCGGGCTCAGGCAATTCACTCACGCGGGATTACAGGCTGAGCCACGGAGCCCGGCTAAGTCATTTTTTTAAAGAAGACACGGGCACGCGTCATGTCGGTTTCACTGTCTTGCCAATGTCTTTCATGAAGCAGGTGGATAACAAGGCGGCTTGTGCAGTGAGCATACTCTCGGCTTGGAAGCCAAGAACTGGACCAGCTGCTCCTTCTACCAGCTGCGACACCGTGAGTGAATCACTCAGCCCTCCAAACCACATCCGCAAAGTGGGCATCACAGTTCAAGTCTCACATTTGTCCTGAGGAACCACGCGTGGTACCATGTATAAGTGTATCTCTCAAACTCTAACCACGGCGCCCCTCTCAGGGGCGCGGGTAGGACACAGCATGAGTTGCTCCAACAGCTCACAGGCAGGAGGGATGGGTGAACTCTCCGGCCTCCTGCTTTGTGCCTGGGGCTTACACCTTCCCTCCAGGTTCTCAGCCAAGAGCCGGCGAACCCTCCTTGGAATCTAACTCTGACCCACCCTTGACCTCGGTGTTTTCCTCTTCTATAAAATGCTATCTGGGTTCCCTGCCTCCAAGGTCTGTTGTGGGAATTAAAGACTCGAGCCTGGAAAAGTGACAGCGGGCTCAGTGTCCAGGCCACCCCCTCACCCCCAGGCTCCCCACCCCGACCCAATCTTCCCTCGGGAATGGCAGTGCAGCCAAGGTCGAAACCCTAGCACACCATCTCCTTACTCATAATGCCAGGGGCTCCCCTTGCCCTTAAAAATGTGAACAAAAACCTCTCCTTGGTACGAGAGGCATGTAGCACAGTGGGTAAGTGGGCTAATTCTAGAGCCAGCCCGCCTGAGTTCGAATCCCAGCTCCATCACTCACCAGCTGTGTGACTTTGGGCAGGTTCATGAACCTCCCTGTACCTTGCTTTCTTGATGTATAAAATGAAGATGGTGATGATCATGATGATGAAGATAATAGTACCCAGTTAACAGGAGGTTTGTGCAGATTATATAAGGTGCTGAGATCAGGGCTTGGCTCATTGTAAATCTCAGTAAGCATTGGTTATTCTCATCGTTATATACGGAGGGACCAAAAAAACCCCACAGAATTATCTTTTGTTTGGCAAGCTCCTTATAGTTCGCTGGGAATTTGTTCCTCCAGATCAAATGACCAACCAAAGTTTTCACCTGGAAGTTTTGAGAAGGTTGTGTCACGATTTGCAGAAGAAACATCCCAAGTTGTGGCAAACAGGTGACTGGTTCTTCCACCTTGACAACACACCTGCCCACACCACGCTGAGTGTTCAGCAGTTTTTTTTTTTTTACCACAAACGGCATGATCCACCCTCCCTATTCACCCTGAGCGACTTTTTTTGTTTCCCTGGATGGAAAAAAAAAAGTCCTCAAAGGGAAACGATTTGCCAGTGTGAAACAAAAAACAACAGAAGCACTCAAAGTCATCAAAATTGATGAGTTCAGAAACTGTTTTGAACAGCGGAAAAAGCATCTCGATAGGTGTATCACATCAAATGAAGAGTACTTTGAGGGTGACTGAAGTTTAAACCTGTAAGGATAAACACACGACTTTTTATAAATAAATTCCATTTTGGAGGGGTTTCCCCTTGTAGTTACAAAAATCTTCCATTATATAGTTTCTAGTGTCAAAGACAAAACCGAGTCTGAAATAAAATAATCAAAAGCTTTAAATCCACTAAATTGCAGCAAGAGAACTCATCAGCCGTCACCTTCGGCTCAGCAGGGACCCAAAGGGGTTGGAAAGGAGAGTCCGTTTTATAGACTCAAAACAGGAAACGCTGAGACAATCTGGGATTGACAGACGTTCTATTAGGGCGGAATTGTTGGCCCTGGGGAGACATCCTAACAGGGCTTTGGGCACCTTCATCCATCCTTAGCCCTCAGCATCCAACAGGCAAGCAGGTCTTGAGTTTCAAAAGAGGAGGGGTTGTTCAACATTGAGCCAAGGGTTTCTGCGACCAGCTGCTTCCTGGAACAAGTGGGGGTGGGTGGGGTGCCTTTTAGCGGTCAAACTGTCATGAGCATTCATGTAGGGCCCACTGTAGGATGTAGTTCTCACCCTCACCGTGCCTGGCTTTCCAGAAACACCACAAGCTGTGCTTGCGGAGGGACCTTCACATGTACCAGCCCCGACCCAATGGCCCCTCGGGGAAGCCCTTCCCTTCATTCTTCTCCCAGAGTCCTCCTCTGAGGGTGCCTCCTCCTCATTCCGGACTAGGCCCTTCTGCACTCCTAGCATTCCACTCTGCTTCCCAACTGTCCCCACAGCACCATAAGCACCGCTTTACCCCATCCCTTCCCCTCTTCTGCACCGTGAGCTTCCAGGGGAAGGACCATTCCTCACACCCTGCAAGGTTTAGTGTCTCTTGTGGTAGGTATTTGAGAGGTGTTGATGGAATAAGGAATGTGTGCGAGAATGAATGATGTGGTTTCCAGGGTGGTCTCAAAAGGTGACAGTATCACCAAGGAGAGAAGGACACCTAGAGACGAACCCTGTGCACAGGGCTTTAGTCAGCTTTGCTCATTGCCTAAACCTGGGCCTAGAGTGATTTCAGCAGATTTGGTGCTTGGTAAGTTTTATTAGATGAGGAGCAGGAGACTACCCTCCCCTGCTTTGCCAGATACTAAATCAGTGAGGAAGCTGTGCCCACAAATGAATTTAAGCAGTGAAAGCATGTCACCAGGTGGTCTGCCTTCCCCGCATCCGTGAAAGCCTCCCAGCCACCTCTGGAAAGAAGCTTAGGGCCCCGGACAGCCCGGGAAGACACCAAGACTCCATCCAGACTAGTATCTGGGTTCTCAAAGCACCAACCATGTTTGTAATGCTCCCGGATTCCATCCGAAATTCCCCAGGAAAGTGACCTTGGCTGACTTGCCTCCCAGCTGAAAGTGACTTCCAGCTGACATGCCTCCCACTCCATGAGTTTGAGAAATCCAAACTCATGGTGTTGACCTACTCCCCAAGGCATGGGACTGTAGGTACTGGGAGTTAGTGTGTCTGTAAGGGGGAGAGAGAGAGAGAGAGAGAGGTGGGGTGGGTGGAGAGAGAGAGAAAAAAAGAGTGGCTATCCATCAAGGAATGAAACACTGTGGTCATTAGTGTCAGAGATTGAAATTTCATGCTCTTAATCAATTTGTCTCAAGCTTTCCTCCTTGAGGGCTGACATTTTGAAGAATAAATATTTTTTATTTGTTAAAATGACTCTTTGGTATAATAGCCCATGAGTTCTTTTTTTAGCAGAATCACCCCCAAATCTGCCCCTACATCTGTGGTCATCTCTCCTCCCCCAGCCACATTTTCCCAGTATGCTTACCTAGTGTCCCCTTAAGTATTTATACATTTGTCACACCATGGCCCTGTGTATTACTTTTGGTTCAGAAAACGTGATTCCTGTCCCTGCAGTCCTCCAGCCTTGCCCCACTGGAGGTACCCTTCCCAAATAAACTGTCATCTCATCATTTCTGAAGCATCATTTCTGTCAGGTTTCATCTCATTTTATGCAATTCTCTTTTATAGCCATACAACATGCAAACTATGTCCAGTTCTGGGTCATGTGACTTCATATTGATGATGATGGTGATGATGATGATGATGATGATGATGATGAAGGTGAAGTTGTGAATGGTGACTGTGCAGGCAGACTGAGCCCCCAAGATGCCACGCTTTAATCATCTGAACCTGGGAATCTCTTGCTTACCTAGCAAAAGGGACTTTGCAGATGTGATCAAGTTGAAGGAACTTGAGATGGGGGAATCAGTCTAGAGTCTCCAGGTGGGCCCACTATAACCCCATGAATCCTTAAGGACAGAACCTTTCTCAGCTGTGGTCAGAGTAAGATGAGACAATGGCAGCCAAGTCAGAAAGGGGTACACCATTATGGCTTTAAGATGGAAAAGGGGGAACCCAAGCCAAGGAACGTGGGTGATTTTGAGAGAATGGATTCTTCATAGAGCCCCCAAAAGGAACCCGGGCCTGCTGGCATCTTAATTTTAGCACCTTAATTTTAGTCCAACTAGGAGTTCTGACTAACAGAGGCATAAGGTGATAAATTCATGTTGTTCCAAGCCATGAGCCAGATCACCATGAGTTACTGCAGCAATAGGAAGCTAACATGATGGCGATGACAATACCAGGCCTGACACGGGTTCAGGAGTGTTTCTACGGGTAACGCATGTGCCCAGCACTTCACACATCGTGTCTCATTCAATCCTCCCAGTAACCCTGCAAGGCAGTAACTCTTATCGCCCCCACTTTACAGAAGGAGAAGTTTAGGCTTGGGGAGATTAAGGGACTACCCGAAGTCTCGTGGCTTGTGTATGAGGAAGTCAGGATTCAAACTCAGTTCTTTTGGGGGCCAAGGCTCAGACTCTGTCCATCAGAGAGCTCCAGTTGGGACAGGCCTCCTGTGGGCATCCTCTCTGCTTCTTGTAACTGAAAACCAGTGACTGTTGGTACCAGAGTATTTCACTCAAGAGCTGTCAAGAGTTTCCTGTCAGGCAGGAAACTACTGAGTAATGCTGCTTTTTCAGACAAGTCAAGGAACTCCAGATTTCAGAGATGAGCTAACAGCAACCAGTTTCCCGTTACTTCTATGACACAGGAGCAAGTCTCCTCCTGACAGAGTTCAAGTTTCACTTACTATTCAGGGTTCTTTGAGTGCAAGCAATAGAAACTGATCTCAGCTAACTTACAAAGAAAAGGAACGTAGCGGAGTTCGGGTTGAAATATGTTGAAAAGTATGATTGATCGGGGCTAACTTGAAAGGAGATGGAATACGCTGGAAGACGTAATGGACTTCCGTTGATGTTTGGGCTACCTGTTGTCATGCTCCCACACTAAGGGTGGCCACAGCCCCCGACTGTCACCACTTGTGGATCTGTCCATCCTTCCTTCTCCATCCATGTGATTCTGGTGGTACTGACTTGACCCCCATGCCTGCCCTGGAGCATAAGAAACTGGTACATTCCTTCTTGTTTGAGCCAAAACACCTATTTTTCAAGCCAAGGAAGAGTTGCCTCTTCTGTTTGTTGCAGCCCTTAGAGGCTCTCAGGTTGCAGGGAATTGCTCCCAAGATGAACGAGATCAACCAAGGTTGTCTTCTTGTTGTCTTTGCTCTTGGCTTACCTGGTCAAGATACAAAACCCCAAGAGATTACCCACTGGGTCCAGTGTCAAGGATAAGCCCACCCTTTGCAGGTGGAGGGTAAGCCCTTAACGTCCAGTCCCCCAGTGGAAAAGTATCTTCCAAAAAAAGGAATTAAGTTTGCTGTTAATCCCTTACAAAGTGGCAGTTTAAGAAAAAATTATTAAAATATTGAGAAGAAACTTGGCTGTAACTCTTGCCCATCCAAATGGCCCTCCCTGGAGTTGGTGCAGCCAATTCCCGCCTCCTCTCCCAGCTTGGACGCTGTGTGCTTTGTCTGCATATCTCTGTGGCGTCTTCCTGTGAGTGCAGAACTGGTTTGTATCTGGGCCCCCTGTCCGGCAGCTCCCTCCACCCCATCCCGCCTGGCCAAGCACATTCCTTCTTCCCAGAAATGCGCCTCTTATCACTGCCCCCGTCCATCTGTCGAGGCTGCCAGAAGTCACTTTCTGCAATAACAAGAGTCTTGCATAACTCCAAAGAGGAGATTGATGGAAGGGAGGCATGGGTCTTGAGTCCGTTTGCCCACGTG
>CAUYQG010141052.1:0-53394 GCA_963574415.1 Tarsius wallacei
CTCCCCTTTGAGAACTGATTTAATGACATCCCAGAGGTTTTGGTAATATGTTTATTCATTTTCATTTGTTTCCAGGAATCTTTTAATTTCTGCTTTGATTTCAGTGTTAATATTTATTTTTATTCCACTGTGGTCTGAGAAGGTACATGGCAATATTTCAACCTTATGGAATTTGTTTATACTTGATTTATGGCCGAGGATGTGATCGATCTTGGAGTACATTCCATATGGTGATGAGTAGAATGTATATTCTGTGGTTGTTGGGTGGAATATTCTGTAGGTATCTATTAAGTCCATTTGGTCGAGTGTTAAGTTTAGGTTCTGGATCTCCTTGTTGATTTTTTGACTTGATGATCTATCTAGGGCTGTTAGTGGGGTATTCAAGTCCCCTACTATAATAGTGTTTGAGTCAATATCTTTTAAAAATTTACTTAGTAGATACTTTATAAATGCTGGTGCTCCTGTATTGGGTGCATATATGTTATAGAATGGATATTTCTTGTTGATGGACTGAACCTTTTATCATTATGTGGGATTCTTTCGTATCTTTTAAAGTTTTTGATAGCTTATGTTGTTTTGTCTGATATTAAGATTGTGACTTCTGCCTTATTTTGTGATCCATTTGCCTGGAAACTTGTTTTCCATCCTTTAACTTTGAGTCTGTGCATGTCCCTTGTGGTGAGATAAGCTTCCTGTTTGCAGCAAATAATTGGATCGTGGTTTCTTTTTCAGTTTGCCTTTCTGTGTATTTTCAGTGGTGCATTAATCCTTTGTATTTCTTTGGGGTCAGTTGTAGTTGTGACTTCATCTTTTGCATTTCTGATTGTGTTTATTTGGGCTTTTTCTCTCTTTTTCTTGGTCAGTCTAGCTAGGGGGTCCATCAATCTTGCTTATCTTTTCAAAAAACCAGCTTTAGGTTTCACTGATTGTTTGTATTATACTTTTGTTTTCTATGTCTCAAATTTGGGCTTTTATTTTGGGGATCTGGATTCTTTTGCTAAGGTTTTGGTGGTCTTGCTTTTCCAGCTTCCTTATGTGATTTTTTAGACTGCTAGGGTTTGGGTGGTCTTGCTTTTCCAGCATCCTTAGGTGATTTGTTAGATTGTTAACTTGTGATCTTTCCATTTTCTTCATGTGTGTTTGTAGAGATATGAATTCTCCTCTTAGGACTGTTTTCATGGCAGACCAGAGATTTTGGTAAGATGTTTCTTCATTTTCATTTGTCTCCAGGTATCTTTTAATCTCTGTTTTGATTTCTGTGTTGACCCAGGAATTGTTTAGCATCATCCTGTTTAGTATCCATGTCTTTGTGAATTTGGGGAGAACTTTGTTGGTATTGACATTTATTTTTATTCCACTGTGGTCTGAGAAGGTGCATGGCAGAATTTCAATCTTATGGAATTTGTTTATGCTTGATTTATGGCCAAGGATGTGGATATTAGAGTATGTTCCATGTGGTGATGAGTAGAATGTGTATTCTGTGGTTGTTGGGTGGAATGTTCTGTAGGTATCAATTAAGTCCATTTGGTCAAGTATCATGTTGAGGTTCCGAATCTCCTTGTTGACTTTTTAACTTGATGATCTGTCTAAGGTTGTTAGTGGGGTGTTTAAGTTCCCAACTATGATAGTGTTAGAGTCAAGATCTTTTTTTAGTTTATCTAGATGCTGCTTTATGAAAGTTGGTGCTCCTATGTTGAGTGCATATATGTTTAGTATGGATATATCTTGTTGATGGATTGAACCTTTTATCATTATGTAGTGACCATCTGTACCTTTTTAAATTTTTGATAGTTTAAAGAGTATTTTGTCTGGTATTAAGATCGCAACTCCTGCTTTCTTTTGTGTTCTGTTTGCCTGAAATTTTGTTTCTCATCCTCTTCTTTGAGTCTGTGAGTGTCCTTTCTGGTGAGATGAGTCTCTTGGAGACAATATGTTGTAGCCTTTTGATATTTTATCCAAGTTGCCATTCTATGTCTTTTTAGTGGTGCATTTAGTCCATTCACATTCAGGCTAATTATTGAGATGTGAGAGTTTATCCTTGTCATGAGGTTCTTACAGAGTTTGTTGTTGTTGCTGCTGTTAGTTTGTTGTCTTTCTTTTGATTTTTGGGTTGATTCATGTGTGTTTTCAATCTATTTCCTGCATTCTCGGGAAGAGTGATGTCATTCTTTTCTTCCTTTTTTCTGTGTTTAATACTTTATTAAGTATTTCTTATAGAGCAGGTCTGGAGGCAGCATAAACTCTTAGGGATTGAATATCTGGAAAGGTTTTTAATTCTCCATCAGTGATGAAACTTAGCTTAGCTGGGTAGGTAATTCTTGATGAATATTGTTTATCTTTGAGAACTTTGAAGATTGGGCTCTAAGCTCTCCTAGCCTGAAGTGTTTCTGTAGATAAGTCTGCTGCTATTCTAATTGGTCTTCCCTGGTAGGCTGGCGACCTTTCTGTCTTACTGTCTTTAGGATTTTTTCTTCTATACCTACTCTTGTAGGCAAATTGCTATGGTGTCTGGGAGTTGGTCTTCTTATTTGTTGTCTTGCAGGAGTTCTCTGAATCTCTTGTGTTTGAATGGTCATATCACTGATGAGATGAAGGAAGTTTTCTTGGATAATTTCATGGAATGTTTGCTCCAGGGTGATCTCTGTCTCTCTTTCTGCCTCAGGGATTCCAGTTAATCTTAGGTTTGGCCTCTTGAAATAATCGCTCATCGATTGGAAATTGTGTTCTGTCTTTTTAAGCTTCTTTTCTATGTTTTTAGCAGTTTCTGTTAGCTCCATATTTTGGTCCTCAGGCTCTGTGATTCTTTCTTCTGCTTGGTTAATTTTGCTTTCCACGCTTATCAGTTTGTTGTTTATTGCATTCACAGTATTCTTTATTGCTGTTATCCTAGTTATCAACTCCTTCATTCTTTCCTCTTGTCTCTCTTAATTTCTATTTATTTATTAATATCTTGATATCTGGGTTTGTGGTTTGAGACCAGTCATTCTGGGGGCTCTTCATTGTTTGAGTTCCAAAGTCTGTATTCTCAGTGACTGACCTCCCGGGGGTCTATGTGAGACTCATATTCTTCCTTTGATTTTTCATCATTTGTGTAGGTTTTCCTTCCCACTCCCTTTAAAAAACCTCTTTTTTAATTCTGTTGCTCAGTGCTGGGGGGGGGGAAGCTTTTACTTCTGTTTGCTCAATCTTCTATTTTTTCTTATGTGGATCCTCTGGTTTTGTTCAATTCTAAAACTGAATGTGGGGGAGGGGCTGTGCTTTTTGCATTTTTGAGATTTAACTAAGGGGGAAAATGTGATTCAGAGGCTATCTGCAGATCCCAATATCCACTGACAGTTGCTTAGGCCCTCTGGAACCCACTTTCTACTGGCTTACAATCTGTCCATGCAGTGGAGGTGTCTGCTTGCCCCCTGAAAGCAAAAATGAGATAAGAAAAGGGAAAAGAATGGAAAAAGAAAAGAGAAAGGTAAAAGGGAGGTAGAGAGAGAGAAAAAGGGAAAACAGACAGGCATACCAACTAACGAATAAACAGAGAGACAAACAATGACAGAGAAAAACAAAAATGACAAAAACATATTGACAATCATACAAACAAACAAAAATCCCACTGTTTGTGTAATCTCCTTAAAAAATACCCATACATAAACAGAAAATCTAAAAAAAAAAAAAAACAAACCAAAAAACTGAAACAAAGCAAGTACAAAAAAAGAAAGAAAGAGAGAAGAACAAAAAATCTAAAACTAAAACAAAAACAAACAAGAAAAAAACTTGCTTTTTAGCTCTTTCTATGACTCTAGGTTCCTTTCAAGCCTCCATCTTAGGAAGTGACTCTGGTCTCCAGCTCCTCCCTTCCACTCTTAGTGCAGACTGATAGGGTTGCTCTCAGTGTGAGTCAGATGCTCCATGGACTACAGTGCGAGGAGACTGGACCAGATCCAGACTTACCCTACTTGCTGCTGCTGCTGTCAAGTCTCCCACTCAGACCCAATGTGTCTGTGTCTGTTCCAGCATTGGGGAGTGGTGTCTGTCTCTCCTAGTCTGATGAGAAGAAAGCCTCTGGGTCCCAATATGGAGGCTGGGTAGAGCTGGGCAGGGCAATGCAAGTCTCTGCCTGGTCCCAGGACTGAGAAGATGGCACAGGTCAGCATCTCATCACTGGCTTTGTTCCAGATTTCTACTACCTGCCTTCTCCAAGTTTCCTCCTGCTTGTGCCCAGTCTACTGCTGCAGGTGATGGTGTAGGCTGGGTGTCAGGTTCAGAGGGGCAACTGTTCTCTGCTGTCTCCTCTCAAGGGAGTCCTAAGAATGGCAGATGCACCTGGGTCTCCAATCTCAGGGTGGTGGTGTGTTGCAGTCACCTCCAGAAAGAGCCCCAGGTACATGAAACTGAGTTTCCCCTCAGACAGACTTTCAGTCACCCACTGGCACATACCCACTCATGCAGGGAGTCTTTATGGGCCCTCGCTTTTGTGGAGACTCTCATAGTCTGACCTGTTCCATTGCCATCTTGCCCAGAAGTCATCAATTCCATGTTGATACTCATCTGTAACTGAGAGATGTTAATGTGAAACATCTACTTGCAGTGTTGTTATGATGATTAAAAGAAATTTTTAGGCTACTTATGGAAATTCTTGGCATACATTAAAAAAACCCCAATAAATGTTAGCTAAATGTATTTGCTCTAGGAAAAATTACAACTAGCACTCATATAATATTTTGCATTCATTTTAGGAGGTCCACAATTGTCTGAATATTCAGTGAATGAAGGAGTGACTTGGAGGTTAGAAAATGACACCATAAGGAGGATAGATAGTTATAGTGGTTAATGACATGAACCCTAAAGAATATTTTCTCCCAACACTCCATCATAACACCTTAACTGATGCCGGAATTAGTACCAGCAAGTGGGTTGTAAGCAAAAGGGCCACTTGGAATTAGCTATTGGGCCAAGATGGGGTAAAACAAAGTGAGACTTCCTTCCCCTTTTAATTTTAGGATGGCAAGTATAGCTCATGCTATTAAGTGATAAAAGAGCTACTCAAGTTATCAATGCTGTTCTCTTGGGACATGATCTTTGAAGATAAAGCTCTGGGGGAATGGGTAAGATAGCTGCAGTCATGGACTCATCCAAGGAGAATGATAAATGCCAAGTCTGGGGACACTGTGGTTTTTTTTGACAACTATTCTGAAAAGCTCATATTTCAAAATTCTCACCACAAAGCCTGAAATGAAATCAGAAGCTTTTATGTGGTCATGATGAAAGAATCTTTTATTGTTAACTCTACAGGGTTGGGAATGCTGATAATGAAACATAGAGATAGATTTCATAGTTGCTAGATTACAGTGTCAATTGGATTTACATCTTTGCCAGGGCCCTGGCTAGTTAGAACATTGTTTGGGAAGAAGTGGAATCTAAACAGTTGAGCTGAGAGCACCCAAAAGGATCCTGGGAATTTGGAGAATCTGAATCTCTGAACTTCTCTAGGACATACCCTACCACCCTTTCCTTAGGGAAGAAAACTGACAATTCTCTCTCCTTCCCAGAGACAGAGACCACATGTTGTCTCCTAGACTCTTTCTCCCTTTCTTCTAGATACATAGAACTGCTGATTTATTTGAGGGGCCTATGGCATCTCAGAATAAAGATTCCATTTTCTGGTCCCCTCATATCTCAGTGGGACCATGTAACTAAATTCTGGTAAATAGGATGTGAATGACTGGTGCAATTTCCAGGAAAGTTTTTTCTCTTCTTCTATTCCTTTTTTCCTTCTTACTGGCTAGAATTCAGATATGATAGCTTGGACCAAATCAACCTTTTGGGTCATCAGCAGCCTATTGACTTGATGGGGCAACAAGATAACAGAAGTTGAGTTCCAGGCACCATGCAATCCCATACCAGTCTTGGGCCCCCTACCTGGACTTTTGAATGAAGGAACTGTGTTCTTGTCTTGCTCAAGCCATTATTATTTGAGGTTTTGTTACTCTCAGCTGCCTAATTCTTATCCTTCATTGTTGTTCACCTAGTGAGGTGTAGGAATCTCATGATTTTTATCAAGCAACTTGCTTTATGAATTTTGGTTCCTGTGAATCTGGATTTTGCTGGCTTAGAGGTCTTGATACCCAAAGGCAGAGTTTTTTCATCAAGGACAGGAGTAGTTCCATTAAATCAGAAGCTTAGACTGCCACCTGACTGTGTTAGCCTCCTTACACCATTTGCAAGCAGAAAAATGTGGTTATGGAGTTGACTGGGTGGCTACCTTGACTATCAAAGACAGGTGGCTACTACATTTAAAAAATGGTTGCACTCTGAGGAGGCCTCCATTGTGTTATGCCAACTGGTCACAGTTAGTTGCTGTATCCCTCTATGGGAAAAACCATCGAGGACTCAAGAAGAGTCACTCCTTCTCTCATGACAGAACCATAGCTAGGTTCTGATCAAAGGTCAGATGAACATGGGGTAGATATTTGAGGTGATAGAGAGCCATAAACACCAGCTATAGTTTTATGGCCAGCTGGAGAAATAAAGTCCCATAGCCTCTGCTTGCATCTTCTTGCTTTCTGTCTAAAAGTTAAAAAAAAAGTTTTTCTTTCATTTTCTTTTTTTCTTCTCAGGTTACTTGGGATTGCTTGCATTTGTTTATCATTTAATTCGCAAGTACAGATGATAGAGATATGATCATGATGATATTTTCCAGGAGTTCTAGATATAGAAAACTGCCTGTGCATGTGTGTGAGTGTGTTTGTGTGCATGTCTGTCCTGAGCAGCTACTAGGCAGTGAACCATGGTAATTATTTATTTTTATCTGCCTATTATACTTTCCTGATCCTCTTCCCATCCCTCTTCCTGGTAACAGATGCTGTACTTCTGACACTGTTCCAGGCTGAGACTCCAAATAGTATCCTGCACCCTGGCTCCAGGGATAAGTGGGGCCAATTGCATTCTCTCTTCCAAAATTTCTAAACTTGAGCCAAGGCATGGGAAGATGGAAGGCAGTTAGAGCTGAATCACCCCATGGTAATGCCTTTGAAGAAGGTCTGTAGATTTCTGCTCTTGGGATTTCTAAGACTTCTTTGGTTTGTGTCTTCCCTATGTCTGATAGTTCAGTTCTTTCTGCAGTTTTCTAAATGATTTCAGGTTCCTTCCAACTTTTTATGTTACTGGAATAACTTTCTGTTGCTTGGAACCAAAGAAAATTACATAGAATCCATAAATTCCAAAGGTAACATGGGTTTCAAACCTTATCCTGTGAGGTTCAGATACGCCTACTTCACAGATAAGAGAAGGCAAGTGACTGGTTAAGGCCATCCAGAAAATGGGTGAAGCCAGCACTTGAACCATTTGACTCTTTGTTAAATACTCTTTGAACTAGTTTATATTATGCACAAGCTGCTTCCTCTAATAAAAACACAAAAGTCTTTCTTCTTTAAAGCAAAGTAAATGCAAACATGGTGATACAGGCTATAAAACAAGGGAAAATGTGAATCATCTTTGTCCATATTGGGTTTGTAAGCAAAAGCAAAAAATTTTAAAAAACAAACAAAAAAATTCAACAAAACTTGGAAGCGTTGATTAAAGACAGAACAAATTGTCCCCAAAGTTTACAATGTAAAACAAGGCAAATCCTGAAAATTAAGTTGACAAGCATATACAGCAGTGCAATTTTTTCTTAATTAAACTGACAAAGTTCCCCAGTTCCACATAAATCAACGAGAAACAACAAACCTACAGAGCTAAAAGGGAGGACATTAAGAGTTGCTGAAAGGAGAATGCAAGAAAAAAAATGTAATGAAATAATCCTTGCTTTGCTGACTTGATTTCCTTGGGGTAGGCGGTTGGTTGGGGTGGGGAGGTGATGTGAGGAGGCAGAGAAATAGCAGATTCTACAAGTTAATTTCTAGTGTCATCCCTAGCAGGGGGTATATGAGGCAGGCCCAGTGGCTATCTTTTTCTCCCTTCTGAATAAAAGAAATATGAAATTAAAATAAAGATGAAAAGAAGTATCAAAAGAACAAAGAAGAGCTGAACCAACAGAAACAGCCATTCTTGAGAAGAGAGTGGGGGCTGTGAAAGGGCTTGGCATTGTTTCTGTCTCCACTTTCCCAGCCCCTCTCTGGGTGGAGGATCCGTTGTGTGCATAAGCTCCTCTACTTCCTCCACCCACTGCCTCCTTTCCTCAGTGGCTTGATTCTCGGGAGATTCTCCTGATAGAGTCTCTTCGAGGATTTGTTGATACATTGCACAAATTCTAACCAAATTTTTTTCAATTCATTTTATTATATATAAGAAATGGGCTAATTTTTAGTAAACAGATGCAAAATACATATTCCTCCTGCACTCACATAAGTCCATAATGGCACTGTTTCTTAGTGGGTTTGCTCTGGCATCAGAATCATTTTCAACACAGATTCTAGATTGCCATATTATCCAATCAGAGTTGGCCCATGACGTAAAATCTGTTCATCATCTCTGAATTAAGAGGGTAGACTTTAGAGGGATATGGATGAGACTTTACCTGCTGTGCAGCCTTGGGTAATTAATTGAACTGCCCTGAACCTCACCGGTAAAAACAGGGCATAAACTGTTGTACTAAAGTGTACTCTGGATTTGTTTTAATCAGGTATGGAAAGACACACAGATATGGAAATCATCATCATGAAAGAAGACTTTTATATTCAATAGATCCCTAGAAATAGGAGGTACAGCACAGCATACAGGGCCACATGGGAAAGGATAGGGGTGGGGGGTATGGAGGGGCATGTCAGGAGGCAAAGGGAGGGTGAGGGGAGAGCATGGGCCAGAGCCTTTGTTGAGTTTTTCCTGGGAAGGAATGGGTGAGTCAGGGGGATCAGGTTGGGATAATTTTAGCAGGTTCCATGTTGTGGGCCTGCCTTATCTGTCTGATGCCTGGCCCTGGGATAATCACGGCAGAGGAATATTGCCTCCTGGAGTATAAAAGCCAGATAGCAGACCTAGTTCAGAGTATGGGCTCTGGATTGGTTGCATTTCATGTCAAAGGCTCACCACTCCCCAGAGGAGTCTTTTTTCCTCTCCAGGAATTAGCTAGCCCGGGGAAGGGCTGTCTCTCAGGATTAGCAAAATCCCAAGATGTCAAACAATCATCAAATATGAAAAAAATGTAAATGATTAATACAATTTGTCTTAAAGTTTAAAGAAACATATGTGCAGCTGGATTGTATTTTGAGCTAATTGATGTCTTCTCCCACCTATATTTTTCACTTCCCTGCCCCCCACCCACTGAAGCACACTGCAATGCCCAAGAGGGGCTAAATGGTGGGAAAAGAAACCAAAGTAACCTCCAGAGATTTTCCAACTTTTGTTTTTAAAAGCCCAAGCCTATCAGAGAAGGAAGAGGTTTTCCAGAGGAGGTAGAAGAGAGCATGGTGGAAGAAACAGAGTAGTTAGAAAAAGCAAGAGGAAGAGAAGGGCTTTCCTCAGACTAAAACAGATTCCCCGGATTCTTTGAGAGGTTCTGCATGTCTCTGTGCAGTGAGACCCAGGCCCTACTTTCTTTCAGGATTCCAGAGAAGAATGGCTGCAGGTACATGCACTCTAGGAGGGGTTCCCCTGCACTGGCCATGTTTGGTGTGCCTCTGAAGATGGAGTGAGCCCCTGGTGAGACAGGCCATGCTGACTGGGATGATGATGTGCCTGAGGGAGTCTGTGTGATGACATGACGTGGGCTGGAGGGCCCTAGTGCCTTGGCACTGTGCACAGTCTCTTGGATTGGCAAAACCCAAAAGATGATTTGATGAAGTACCTTGCCAGTCTGATAGGATGGGAACACGAAATAAAAATTAAATAATTGAAAGAAAATAAAAATGTGCACTGTTTCTTGTACTCTTGAATCTGGACAGAGATTCATGACCGCCATATCTGTAAAGCACCTAGAAGAGTGCCAGACACAATGGACACCTTCAACCACAGATATTGTAGTTAGAAAAATTACTAGAATCTTTTTGCAGAAAAAAAACTCTTACAATGTGCATATCTATCCCAGCAAAGTTACATTTTTCTCTTCATGTTCATTAGTCTCCACTTGTCCCTCGTCCTAGACACATTTATGCCACCTTCCCTGCAGTATTCTGTGTCCCAGGAGGCTGGCTTTTATGGGCTGCCTGGCCCAGTTTCCTTTGCTGATGGGCTTCTGGTTTTGGCTGACCAGAGGGAGTCACCAGCAGGAGCTGGGAGTGTAGGAAAGAGAGAGAATTGGGGGTTTTCTTACCAGCTACCTCCTTTCCCAAGGGTCTGGCTGCAACCCTGGGTGACCACAGATCCTGCTGGTTGGCCTCCCTTTGCCAGGTTCTAATCATATTTATTTCTCCTTTGCCTTCAGGCTTCAGAGTGGGAATGGCTTTCTCCTGTGGTTAGTTCTGGAAGCTCAGCACTCTTTGTTGGTTCCTTAACCCTGCCCTTTCCTGTGATGGCTGTCCCTTCATTAAATTCTCTTCATTCAGCCGGGCTCGGTGGCTCAGCCTGTAATCCCGCGTGTTGGGAGGCTGAGGTGAGTGGATTGCCTGAGCCCGCGGGTTTGAGACCCGCCTGGGCAGGCGAAACCTCATCTCTACAATAAATAAAAAAAAAAAAATTAGCCGGGCGTGGTAGCACGCGCTGTAGTTCCGGCTACTTGGAAGGCTGAGGCGGAAGGATTGCCGGAGCCCAGCAGGTCGAGGCTGCGGTGGCCGGGAGCGGCCACTGCACTCCAGTCTGGGCTACAGAGTGAGACTCCAACTCAAAAAATAAATAAATAAATAAAAATTAAAAAAAAAGAGAATGTGTGGAGGGATGTGGAACATCCTGACCCCACTCCTTCCCACTGGCAGGCCCTGAGACCAGCCCACCTGCCTTCTTTCACATAAAACTGAGCTTCCAGGGAAGAGGTGAGTGGATGGGTGAGGGGCTGGCTGTGGGTGCTAGCTTATCTTGACTGAGTTTCCAGTACTCTCAGTATTACTTGAATACAGAAGAAGCCTGCCACCAACACAGTGTCATTTTTTGTATATCTTAGCCTACGAATCTAGTACCAATGTCCAGGTCTCAGAAATTTTGGGGTGCAGGTCCAGGAAAGATGAGAGTGATGCATACTGGGAGGGACTTCTTGTTGCATGGACCTTCCAAGGATGACTGGAGGCTGTCATTTGATTTTTTTTCCATTGACAGATAAAATTGCATGTATTTATCGTGGGCAACATGTTCTGAAGTACAGAGATATTGTGTATCAGTTACTTCTAGCTAGTTAACAAATGTGTTACCTCGCACAGCTATCAAATTTGGGGGGACAGCACTAAGCATCCAGTCTCTGTGTGTTTTTTGAGAATGTACTCTGTCATCCTTGACTGTAGTAACCACACCAGGCAACCGCTCTCTTGAACAGACTCCTCCCATCTGGCTGTCATTACGGTTTTAAAGGAGCAGACCTTCCTATTGTGAGTCTGTCTCCTCACCTGCCCTAGGACTCCTGTTGAGATCTGTACTCCCGGTACATCTGGACTAACATGCTAATTTTTGCTAAATCATAAAACATTTCTTGCTGGCTTTTAGAAATTCCCAAAAATGGTCAGGCGTGATGACTCATGCCTATAATCCTAGCACTTTGGGAGGCTGAGTTGGGAGGATTGATTGAACCCAGGAGTTCGAGACCAGCCTGGGCAACAGAGTGAGACCTTGTCTATATTTTTAAAAATGCAAAAAATTAGCCAGGCATGGTGGCATGCACCTGTAGTCCCGGCTTCTTGGGGGGCTGAGATAGGAGCATCGCTTGAACCCAGGAGTTCGAGGCTGTGGTGAGCTGTGATTGTGCCATTGCACTCCAGGCTGAGTGGCAAAGTAAGACCCTCCAACTAAAAAAAAAGAGAAAGAAAGAAAAAAAGAAAGAAAAGAAATTCCTAAAAATCTAGAAAAAAAGAAACACACATTGCCAGTAGCCCCATAAATGGCTACCATTTTCATGCACTTTTTCTAACATATCTGTGTCTATACATACATTGATATGCATCTATTCAGAGCAAAGGGTGCTCTTTGAATATTTATAGAGAAAAAATTGTGTAACATCTAATCTAATGCTACAGTATTTGCTTAGTAAATATATCAGTGTGCACATAAATATGGTTACTTGTCTATAAGTTGGTGTTCTAAAGTAAGAGTCAATGTCTGCACAAACTATCGTTTCCCTTTTTAAAATTATTTGTTTATTTATTTACTCTAGAGTTGTGGGTTACCAGTTGGATTAACCACATAAGTAGGGTGCATTCAAGTGAAGTTTGGGCTTCTAGGTGACCCTCACTTCCCCCATTAGTGGATCAAGTACCCTTTGTGTTGTCATGTGTACCCTGCCCTTCACTGTCCCTCCCTCCCCTAGCAGTGCCCAGTGTCTGCCAATCCCATCCTTGTGCTAATGTGACTTGTGTTCAGGGACCACTCACAAGATCTGACAATTAAGTTTGCAAACTCATCATAGAAAAAGTGCTCCATACCTCATTGCCGAATATCGCTACGGTCATCTTTGAAGTACCCCCCTTGGGAAGCTATGCACTCATGTCAGTTCCTAGTCCACCCATCAAAACAATTTTGGAACTCTTTTTCTGGAGTGGTCACCAGAGTCATCATCATATTACCCTTGATGTCCTGAATGCCATCAAAAGTCTTCCTTTCAATAGTTCCTTTATCTTTGAGTAAAAAAGTCATTGGAGGCCAGATCAGGTGAGTAGGGAGGATGTTCCAATACAGTTATCCGTACAGTGCTGCCAACGTAAACGCATGGTGGCAAGTTCGTGAACTTAATTGTCAGACCTCCATAAATAACAATAACAGCTCTGATGCCCATTCCAGAAAAAGAGTTTCAAAATTGCTTTGACCGGTGGACTAGGCTCTGGTGCTGGTGCATAGCTATCTGGGGGAGTACTTCGAAGGTGACCATAGTGATATTCAGCAATGACGTACGGAGCACTTCTTCTCGGGTGGTTTGTTAACCTAATTGTCGGCCCTTCTGTGAGTGAGTACATGTGGTGTTCAGTTCTTCATTTCTGTGATAGTTCACTTAGTATGATGGTCTTCTTTTCAGTTTTCACATTTTACCATGAGTACTGATGACATGAAATCAGGGAAGGACAGAGGACAGAACCCCAGTGCCCTTCACTTCTGACTCAACTCTGACTCAGGCCTACATGCCCTTTAGTTCCTATATGAATCACAGCAGGAGAGTCTTCTAATGGGCCCCATAGCCAGGGACATGTCAGTACCCTCTGTCGTGTGGGAAATTTCCTTAAAGTAATTACAGCCTCCAAGTAGCTTTAGGCAGCCATCCCAGAGGTCATGAAACAGTGGATTTTAAAAGGTCGGTGAAAGGCAGCAGGGAAAAGAAGAGACAGATTCGTTGTGTGTTTCAGATGGGGTGCAGGGGAAGCACCTGCCCCCTCAAGCCTGGGTTTGTAGTGTCTGCAGCAGCTCCCCTTCCCTGCTGTGGGCTCAGGAGAGGGAGGGGCCTGGATCTGACACAAGTTACCCCACGTGACCAATGCTGGGGTGGTGTGTCTGGGCAGGAGCTGAAGTTCCCTGCAACCAGCCATGACTCCCCTCTGTATGTTTTGTGTGAGGACACAGGGGTCCAGAATGGCTGTTCCCACAGGTGGCCAGCTTCAGGTCACATGAATGTCGAGTGCCTCTTTTGTCCTTCCACCCCTCGCTGCTCTCTGTCGGTGGTACACACACACTTGGCTCGATTTGTTGAGACTCTGGGACCTGCAGGCCACCTGCTTCTGCACTTAGATTCCTCTGTCGCCCTTATTTGACTATTTCTTTTATTTTCCAGAGCTCAGTGGAATATTCTTAAATAATATGGCAAGCACACATCACAGTGGGAAAATGGCCACCTTCTGGAGGTCTTCTACAGAGAAGTCAGAGCAGGGTGACTGAGCGTGGGCCGTCTCTTCCACTCACATAGAGGAACTTCATTGCAAGGGGGCTAAGGCCTGCAGGGGGATTCAACAGTCCTGCTGCCAGTGAAGAGGCAGCATCTCCTGGGCCATAAATTTTTAAACTTGGGAGGTCAGAGCAAGAAAAGGGGAAGTCATTTTGGGCATTATTAATCTTTTTTAAAGCTTGGTAATGGTGATATTCATTATTTTTAAAGCATGACTTGATGATATTTAATTATAAAAACGAACTCACTGGGCCCTTCTCCTAAAGAAAAATTATACCAACTTGTCCAGCAGTTCCAGATTCTGGAGGTTTCTAATGCATCCAAATGAGCTTGTTCAACTTTTGAGACACATGTCTTTTACAGATGAGTAACTGGTCCTGATAAAAAAATTTTTTTAAAAAGAACACCTGATTCAAATGTTCCCCTGCATTTGAACCTGACCTTTCAATAATTAAAGAAAATAATCAAGCGACTCTTCGATTATTTTTCATCTTTATTTCCCCTCGCGTGTCTGGTTTAAGTTAGGTCAAACTAAAAGGCCAAGGAGTCATGTGACTCACCAGGATATTTTCAGAGTCATGTTTAAAACCACATTCAAGAGGTCTGGGTGATGAGAATGACCTCAAAGCCATCACTGCCATCAAACACTATCTAAACAAATCAAACTGTTCAGAGATGGGGCTGGAGCCAGGGCTTATAGAACCATAAATTGTCAAGGGGGTTCTGTGCTATTCAGGAAGGAGGTTGCTGCAGAAGGGACCTGGGACCAGGTGCTTGTGGACCTAGAGGGCTGTGAAAACATGCAGCTTTGCAGTTGAGATTTCTGCTAGCGTCGAGAAGCAGCCAGCTTGACTGTTGTCCGTGCGGGGTCCTGTCGGCTCTGCTATCACCATGCCAGACAACCCAGTTGCAGTAGTAATCCCAAATCATCTGAGAACCTCAGCTTTCCAGCAGGTAAGTACAATACTAACCAAAACCTCTGAACTTGACTCAAATTCAGCATTGCCATGTGGGCTTGGGTCCAATCACTAGCAGATAAAAATGTCCATCAATCAGACAATTAAATTTTGAATATTTTGGAGGGGGGCCGCATTGGATTAACCTAAGAGAGTAAGCCTGTTTAGTAATTTAAGGAAGTGGCTTAAATTACATCAGACAGCAACTATCTCTCAGGCTGGGAGCTGCCCTGCTTGTCGACAGTTTGCTGTTTGCAGGTCATCCATGGAGGATTATTAAAGCTGCGTGTGATGGGTGAAGTCCTGGAACCACATGTACCAGAGAGCAGGAAGATGGATCGTCCAAGACAGATTCTGTAACTCAAACTTTCCATGAAATTAAACCATGTGCAATGACTTGAAGGGAGCGTTTTCTCTGTGTTACTGGTCGAACATAGAATTCTGGTATTAGAATTCAGGAACCCATCTTTCTGGAGCATTCTGACATCTATCACTCCTTGTAATCTACACTACTTAAGAATCCAGGCCTCAATTAGAAGTTGTATGTCTTAGACTGGGTCCTCCAGAAGCAAACTTTGAGAGAGGACGTGGATGCATGGGGTTTATTTGGGAGGTGGTCCCAGGAAGCACTAGGATGGGAGTGGGAAAAGGGACAGGGAAGGAAAGGCAGCACACCCAACCAGCCATGATTATGGGCACGCGGGCTCAGTGCCATTAGGGAAGACAGAACACAGGTGACAGCCCTAGGAAGAAGCTGGACTGGGGTGTTTATCTGTCAGCCCTGCCTACACTGCCTGGGGCTGTGTCACTGCCATCTGCATTGATATAGAGTGTTTTACAAGGGGGACCCCAAAAAACACATAACTAATTGTGCATTTATTCTTACATGTTTAAGCTTCAATCACCTTCAAAGTACTCTCTGTTTGATGCAATGCACTCTCTGTTTGATCAAGATACTTTTTCCACTGCTCAAACGGTTTTTGAATTCATCAATTTTGATGCCTTGCAGTGCTTCTGGTGTTTTTTGTTTCACCTCTTCCACATCAGCAAAACATTTCTCTTTGAGGACTTTTTTCGTCTGGGAAAACAAAAAAGAGTCACTTGGGGAGAAAGCAGGTGAATAGGGAGGGTAGGACATGGGAGTCATGCCATTTTTGGTCAAAAACTGCTGAACAAAATTTCACTGCCACACATTGCTTATGTAAATCACCCATCATGAAATGGGCAAATGTGTTGAAAAAAATCTCCAAAAAAAAAATTCACTGAAGCTGAATGCAAACTCTCAACAATGCTAGCGCTGGTACACGGATGCGGATGGGTTCCTAGAACACTCACCTAGTAGGGGAAGCCTGTACTATAAGGAGCGCACCCTTCAAAAGATAATTCCACTTATTTTGGGGTCCCCCTCCTATGCCCATTCTATCCAGGACTTCCTTTAGTGGATTGAAAGAAGGGAGAACAAAAATGGTTTTTGCCATGACTCTGCCTCTGTGCAATAGCGCCTAGGCTGTAGGACTATCTGTAGATGGATTAATGCTTTTGGTATTTCAAGACAGCATTTCTTTTCCCAAACATGAACTTGGTTGCTGAAAAGACATAAAATGCAACCAAAGGCAGATTCAAAGCTTGTAATAACTTCCCTGCACCAGTAAAAGAAGTTCAAACCAGAAAGATGACGTCCAACATGGATCAATGCCCATTCTGCATTTTTTAAAGTCTAACATCAGTTACACAAGCCGGGGACAGGGAATACAGGTGTGGAGGGTCTTTGGACTTGAGTTGATCATGAGGTTACCAGAGGCTGCTCTGCGACTGCTGAGATGATCCCACCCAGAGAGTCACTGCCCAAATAGGCCTCTCTGGCTTGATCAGTGTTGAAAGTCAAGAATGGGGAGGGATGGTGCCTTTTGAGAGACATGTTGACAAACTATGAGCGATCTTAGGAGCAGTTTGTGTAAAGAATGGCCAAAAAAATTCCATCTTTTTCTCTGATAAGAGAATATTCATGTGAATTACAAAAAAATGCACTTATTGGAAGGTCCGCCATGTGCAGAGTGCTCCCATGGGCTCTGTGCACTTTGGAAGGCCGAGCAAGGGCACACAGGCAGGCGTCACAGCTATGGGTCTCGTGAGAGAGGGCTCTGACTCCCAGGACTGCCCAACAAGGACTGGGACTCTCCAAATCTCTGCAGCTCCTGGTCTCTCCCTGCTGCAAACCAATGAAGATACTGTAGACATAGGGGTTCAGGCATGTTCTTCTTCACCGTGTTGTGTTTTTTATTTATTTTGTTTTATAAAGAGGGAGCAAAAGGTGTGAGAGATAATCTCTGCAGAGAGAAACGACTGTTTCCTGAGACCCGGCCCCTGTGTTCTATGTTCCTGCTTCACACTGGCCTCCATGCACTCTGTCAGGGCCGACCGTGGAAGTGTAAGGTTGGAGGACTGTGACCGTCTCAGTGCCTGCTGAGCCACGCCGGACAGCTTGAGGGTTGCTGCCGTGTGTGGGGGTTTCCTTCCAAAGTCACTTTCTTGAAGCCCCTTCTGTGGAACTGTCTAACTCTTTTATCTTAGGTCTCTGGGAGCTCAGAGTTGTAAATAATTGGGAAATGGTGTCCAAGCTTCTTCTCTGGCAAAGTGACAAATTGCAATTGTCCCATGGGAGTCCTGTGGTGTGACCATTCGAGGGGGCACACGAAGCTCAGAATACACAGCACGTCACGGCAGGCCTGTGTTCAGAGAAGTCACGTGGTGTAGGCACTTGGGATTTCATCAGCCTTGGCCAAGTGGTACAGAGAGTTCGGGGCTGAGGATAAAAAATGAGTTAAGAAGAACCAGAGCCACGTGGTCTCAGATTTCTGGGGCAAGGAGTGTGGCTGGGAGAAGAATGTTTGAGGCCTTCCTTGAGGGAACTGCTTGCGAGGGACTCTGAGGCAAGAGAAGACATGAAGGGAAGGAATCAGTCAGCTTGGCTGAGACACAGGGATAGGCACAGGGTGGCTGAGATGCAGTGGAATTGCGGTAGCCAGACCTGGGGGCCTCGGAACCCTGCGAGGACACAGGTGGTGGCAACATGAACACACTGGGACATTCCCTGGTGCTCAGGCTCAAAGGGTTTGACTCATGCTCCCTTTCTTCAGTTCAGGTAAAAATTTCAAGACAAAGATCTTTTGCTTTTTCTTTCTAGGGTGAATGATTGATGTCTGGCACTGCAAACTATGTGTGTGTATATGTATGCATGTGCATGAGTGTGTATGTGTGTGTATGTGTGTGTGTGTGTGTGTGTGTGTGTTTGGGGTGGACAAATAATGAGGAGACCCTTGGAGCAGCAATCAGGGGAGAGCACAGCAATGTTACCCCATCACATTATTTTCTCCCTGATAAATTGTTCTTGTCTCAACAAAAGACAACCTTTGCAGTCTCCACGAAGCTCCACCATGAAGCTAAAAGAGGCCCTTTGTCCCAGATCTTTCTTTTGAGATTATTTGAGGCAGAGGAAGCAGTGAGTGTGAGTGTGGGTATGAGTGGTCTGTGCCCTCCAGCTCCCCGAGGCCTGACAAGGGTGGTTGGGCGCTGCTGAGTGCTTACCTCCATTTTTGAATCTGGACACTCATTGGTGAGTGTGGAGGTCCTCTGTGGAGGAGTCAACCTAGGAAGTATGTGTCCTGTTGACCCTTCTGTCCAGAGGAAGTGTCTCTCGCCTTCTGAGCAGAGAAAGTTTGAGGGAAAGTACTTTGGCAATGTGTTCCTGGGAGGTGACAGGGAGTAAGCCTGGGATTCTGGATTCCAGCCACCTACCAGATACGTTTCAGCAAAGAGTCACTGAGCCAAGATGTACCTGGCCTTTTTGGGTGGTGGGTGCCTTCTGACCCCAGGTGAATGGGCTTGTAGACAGTGTGTGAGATGAATAGTCCATAAAGAAATATCTGTGGGCTCCATCACCTCAGGGGGAAGATGGCTGTTGCGCTGCCTGCTTGGGTCATGCTTCCATGGTAAGCAGAAGACAACGCGGTCACTGGGCCAGCACTCTCTGACTCTTGGTCTCCTGATACTCCCTCAAGCCCCACCCAGTGATTAGCCTGAATAGTCTTCTTATCTGATTTCTAAACTGGTAGATTTGATATGTACAGCCATCTGTATGTACATGTGTGTTACAAAGCATGGAAGTGAAATGAAAGCCTATGTGTCTACCATCCAGTTTAAGGAACAATTATCTGATCCCGATACTCCACCTCAGCCCAGTCCCGGTCTCCTACCCAGAGGTAGCCATTGCCCTGAAGTTAGCCATCCATTATATTGTCAGTAGACATGTGGGTTGTTTCCAGGGTTTTAGCTATAAGAAAAATGTCACTGTGAACATACTTCCTTCCCATTGAGGATGGACAAGGGTCCCCAGCATACATGACCCAGTCTGAAATCACTCTCGCAATCTTTCTAACTACTCTGTCTCTCTCCACGCCTTGCCAGGCACCAGGTGTGATCAGATATCCCAGCTTTTGCCAACTAGTGTGTGTGCAATGAAGGTTACTCTTGTGTTTCTCTGGTAAATAATGAGGTTGAGCATTTTTAATGTTTCTTGGCCATTGTGCTTCCTCAGCTGCGAAATGATAATCCATATTGCTTGCTGGTTTTCTCCCTTGAGGCTGTTTTCTTTTTTGGACATTGATCTGAAAAGCTAATGCGTTTCTCTCTCTCTCTCTCTCTCTCTCTTTTGGACATTGATCTGAAAAGCTAATGCGTCTCTCTCTCTCTCTCTCTCTCTCTCTCTCTCTCTCTGTTTACATTTGCCTGTGTGGCACAAGCAGTCCACATTCTTTTTGATGAACAGAAGTTCTCAGTTTTAACGCAGTTGAACACATTACTATTTTTCCTTATTGTTCATATTTTAATATTTTGTTGAGAAAATCTTTTCTGACCTCGAGGTCCCAAGGAGACAGTCTCACATGCACTTCAAACATGTAACATCTGGCCTTTTCTACTGACATCTTTAGTTCACGGAGGTGCACGGTGTGAAACAGGTGCACACACTTGTTCTCTGTGTGTACATGCAATTGTCCCAGGCTGTTTATGTGGGTCAGATCAGAGTCTCAGCTCCATTGAACTCTCTGTCTCTGTCTCTCTCACTCCTCTTCTCTCTCTCCCCACCCAGCCCCTTCTCTCTTTCCCTCTCTTTCTCATCCTCTCTCTCCCTCCCCTTCTCTTTCCTTTTCCCTCTCTCTGCCTCTCTGACCCTTTCCCTATCTCTGTCTCTCTCCCTTTCTCTCTCTCTCTCACCCCTTCTCTCTCTCACTCTCTCTTGCTCTCACTCTCTCTCTCTCATGCTCTCTCTGTCCCTTGCCTGCTCCCCAAAACCTCACTCTTATCACCACAGTTTTATCATGTCACGGCATCTGGAAAGGCTATCTCTCCACTTAGTTCCCATCTCCAGGAGCCATTTCCAATGTGTGCAGCTGTTAAAACAGAGAGTCTTGGCCTCCTGTGAAAAGCAGACTTCCCCAGTCAGCGGATGGCTCCGCACAGATTTCCCAGGACTCCGGCTCTCCGGCTCTTGGCATTAGAGCATTCTCTTTAGTTCTTGAAAGAGCTGCCATGCATTTAAGAGTGGGTTTTAAATTATTTTCCAACTTATGCACATGTTATTCCAGATGGGTTTAGTCCACCCTTGGCAGGAACCTTGACTGACTCTAAGTCCCACTATCAGCAGATAACGGATATCCCTGAGGAAGCCTCCTTTGGAAACAACAACATTCTGCTGCCCTTGTCCTAGGCCTGGCAACACAGGTAAGTGTTTCAAGAGTTCTAGTTGACTCTGATAGTGCAGGAAGATTTTAAGATGCTTGGAGATAGTCCTGGACATTTCAGCTATGAATCCTTGGTTCTTTCTATTCACCTCTCCTTGCTCAGGGTCAACCCAAGCTTGAAGGAATATGGAAGATTCTCCCAGATTTAAGAGTCTGAGAGCATCTGGGGTACTACTTTAGGGAGAGGACATGGTTGGGTGCCCACTTATGCTCAGCCATTCAGGCATGTCCACTAGGGTCCCAAACTTGACCCCTGCTTGGGGAGTAGTCTCCGCATCTGCATGGTATATACTCCAGTTCCCCAACATTGTCGGTGCTGGGATTCAACACGCTTTCCAAGCACAGCTGAACACCCGGACAGCCAATGCATTGCAGTCAGCCTGTAACCCAAGAGACACCCAACACATGCACTTGAAACTGGTCAACAGTGTCCAGAGCTTCCAAATTTCGAGTATGACAAATGCCTCTCACTCGACTCAGTCCTGGCTGATATCTGCTTTTGGTTGCCACTACCTATTTCTAGACCTACAAAGCCAATCTCCATAGGTAATAAAGAGTATGGCAATGGCAGGGTCATCAAGAGCCAGGGAAAGTCCACACTGGATGGCCTGCCAAGGCCATGGGCACCTGCTCAGAGGCTTCACCCCAAACTCGCTGTGGTCCTCAGAACTAGCAGCTCTGTGGGTGTTCACCACCTTGTTGAATGTTTTTTATAAGAAAATCTTCTTTAAATAGTTGTGTGGTTTGCCAACCTTTGCAATTCCTCTGTAAAGCTCCTATAAAAATTCCCAAGATATTTTAAAATTCTTTATAATTAATGGATTGAGGTCATTTGATGATATTTGGCACTACTTATCTTGTGGTCCTTTCCTTTCTTGTTGGAAGTGCTCAGGTTTCCAAATGATATCCTACTTGAAGGCATTATGAGTTAGAGATCTGGGAATTCTCCTCTAAAAACCTGTAGGAACCCCTAAAGCATTTTTTTTTTAGTTTCTTACAATTGGTGGGTTGAAGCCATTGTGGATCGTAGATATAGTTTCAAGGTCAACCCTCTCTCCAGGCTGGGAGGTGTCCACTATCCTAACAGAGGTTCAACACATGTCCAAGGACAATGTTAAACTGTTCTCCCTAGGAGACCAGATAGCCAAAAGACCTTGCTTCTATTCTTCTGGTACTGCTGAAAGTAATTATCTGATCTAAATAAACAAATACTGCTATATATTTCACATCCTCATTAACCTTTTCCTCTACCTCAAGGCCTCTTTGTAAATTGATAAAAGCCAACAGGGAAATGAAAGCAATTTGCATCTTTGTCCTCACCAGCTAAGGACACCCCTCAAGTCCTTTACTTAAAGTTCCTCTTCCTTAGCAACCCGTCCAAGTTGTCCTGAAATGTACTAGTCTCCTTTAACACTTTTATGGGATTACACTGTGCTGGCTATATTATTTCTGGACCACAACAAACTCATTGTGCAGTAGGATTCAGATATTATGCTCTTAATTAGCACCTCTTCAATGTGTTTTTGCAAGTCCTTGATTTTAGACAACGCTTCTTAGATTTCTCTGGAAAAAGTCAATGTTATTCTCATCTGTCCTGCATTGCTCAGTCTGAAGATAACTCTAGTCTCATCCTGGAAGAATCTTTTTACATTTCTGTTCCCACTGTTCAGTACTAAGGAATTATCAAAATAATAATAAAAATACTCTTAGACTCTGTTTGAGGAAAGTGTTCCTTATGTCTCACCTTAGAAGATAAATAACTGTGTGCCTTTGTTCAGTCTGTCTCTCTGTGGTTTCTGTACATGGCGGCAAATATAAAGAGTATTTAAGTATTCACATCTGTATGCTCCTCATCATGTTGGGCTAGAACTTTGAGAAGAACACTGGGGTTAAACTCAAGCCTTCCATCCAGGAACCTGAGTCTTCTCATTTATAACCCTCTCTGTCTTGGGGATTTCCCATTGTGCCTTCCTTCCTCCTCCTACCCTTGGGAAGGATGCTGTTGGTGTCCTGCCCATATCCCCTCAAAACTTACCATTCACATGTGTTCTTTCATGCTGTAAGTTCCCTCTGACCAGGGAGATGTTCTCAGCCCATATGCAGGGAATGCCCAACATAGTGGAAGGTTAATGCCCCCTAGAGAAGACTTCAATGATAAATGGAAGTTGATAAATAAGCACCCCAGCTGCTCCTGCCCTCCCATGGGACAACTATGAGGTCTGACCTCCCCAAAGCCTCAGAGGTCTCCACCGGACAGTATCCCAGTTCCCCATGGGGTAACCTGTTCACAAATGCATGCTGCATTGTCTGCCTTCTCTTGCATGTCACACCTTCCCTTTGCTGGTATCATCTTTCACAAAAACTTCTTGCATTCAAATCTTTGTTTCAAGGTCAGCTTCTGGGGGAGCCAATCTGAGACAACAATGGAGGAATTAATGTTGTCTTGATCAGCCCTGAGGTTCCCCGGTTCCCATTTCTTTGCGTACCCTATGTGCTGTTTCCCTCCTTATCATCCCCCCACTCTTCCATAGAGACAGCCACTCAGACAAGGTTTGGGTAGGTTTTGCACTTTAAGGTCAATTGGCCCAGCCTGTCCTGTTTCTTCCTCAAGTAGTGGTTTGGCTTCCTGTCATTAGTTGATGGAAATAGACCTGTCACTTGTGACTCACTATCCAGTACCTTGAGTGCCAACCCTTCCATTTTCACAGTCACTTCATTTAAGGACTTGTCTGATCCTGTGGGCAAAATGAAATGCTAGGAAGCAGCTTGATGTGACCCTGTGGTGGTGGGGTCCAGGGAAACTCAGCTCGCCTGCCACATCCCCACTTTCTTTTAGTGAGACAGCCTTTTAAGATACCTTTTCTTCTTCATGATCATAGATGATATGGATCCCTGTGTAGGGGTTGCTGGAGTTCTGTTGGAGCAACTGTTGAGTCATGAAGGAATTTGTGATAGGCAGAATAATGGTTGCTAATCAACTGACCTTAAAATATGGAGATTCACTTAGATGTCCAAGTGAGCCCAGTGTATGCACAAGGGTCCTAAAGTGTATAAGAGAGGGGTAGAAGCAGAGAATCAAGGTGGAGTGATGCAATGTAAGAAGAACTCTACTCACTGTTGCTGGCTCTGAAGGTGGAGAAAGAGGGGGATGTGGGTAATGAGGGAGAGGAAGGGGGACTTGTGAATATGATATTCCAGTCCTCCCTCTTTTCATTCTCAGGGTCTCATTTCAGAGTCAGCAGACTGACTGACTTTATATAAAATTTCATCCAGTTCCAAACTAAACATGACTCATGGTTTTGATTTGGTCTTGATGAAGTCTGCCCTTGTCTCTGAGTCCTGGTCACAGGTGGCAACCTCCCTAACCTGGGTAAGATGTCCACTCTCCCCATGTACCACTCTTCCAACTGTCCTGGCAACATGGCCAGTTTCAAGTTGCTGCAGTCCAGCCTACTTTGGAGATGTTTTTTTTTTCATGGACCTCTTGGCCTTGGGAGGAAACACTGGCCCTTTGAAGAATGACAAGCGTTCCATGTTGGCTTCCTGATCCTGCTCTTCTGACCTTCATCTTCCACCTGCTCATTCCTAGTATAGGGGAAGGAAATCACACTCCAAAGTAATGCATTTAAGTTTCTTTTGTCTTGCAGCTAGACCAGAGGCATCTGAACACAACTTCCTTTGCCACCAACATTGACCTCGTGACTAGCTACAAAAAGAAGACCCTAGCAGCTATGCTATGTTGATCACTACTTCCTTCATCTGTTCCCCCTGCTAGATTATATAAAATACATTGGTGAGAGCTAATCTTATGGACACACCCCTGAATGACAGACAGCTGATGGGAATACGTGGGTCTCCTGCATTAGGGACTTTCATTTGGAAAAAGAATGGGATGGACGTCGTCCAGTCAAAAGGGTTGAGTGGATAATTTCTTGTAAGCCTCCAGTCCTATGCACCACTCTGCTTGTGCCTTCTCCAACGTGCTTGGGCCCCAGAAGGCCGACCTGTGGAGACAGTATGGAGACGATACAACAGACTTCCTCATCCTAGACCTCCATCTATTTCACTTAATGGTGAACACCAGTAAGAGAGCTGGCAACAAGAGCAGAGCAAAGATATCACTCTCCGTGACCCTCTCTCCAAGACGACCTTTACTGAAAACTTACACTCCCATGGGCTATCCCTCTCCTACAGGTGTGTGCTACAGCTCTGTAACTGCTTTCTGTTGTGCCCTCACCCCAAGCCTAGGGTCGGTAATATCTCCCCAGCTGCCCCACTCCCTGTTTTCTTCACCCTGAGCCATACCTTGGTAAATAGTCTGGCATTAGATTTTCCTTAATTAACCCTTGGGGATGCCATCTATTTCCTATTAGGACCCTAACTAACGTAGATCCTCTCCAACATGGCAGGCAGTGACTTTTTCTACTAGAAATAGATGTTTATTCCTTGATTTGATGTTTCTTCCAGCATCAACATCTGTGAATTTATAAAATGCCTTTTTAAAAAGATGTGGGATCCAATTCAGGATTAGGCATACAAGTGGTCATTGTCTAGGCAAAGTTTGGGCCTCCCTTTGGTCTACAACCATTTGGCACCACTCATTGTTGCTTCTGATCAAGAAGTATATTTTGCCAGGATACGGGCTGAATGGACATCCTTATTCCCATATACCCCCTCACCCTAAAAAGTTGGCCTGAAAAAATCCTGGAGTGGCCTGCTGAAGACTCCACTATAGCAACAGTTATGCGACACAAACCTTAAGCTGCAGGGTCATCCTGCAAGATGTGCTCAGGACCAGTTACCAATATATAGTGACCAATATATAGTGCTGGTTCTCCCATAGCTGAAAGTCATCTAGGAACTGAGAAACAGCAATAGGAATAGATCCTTCCATTATCACTGTTAATGATCTACTCATAGAACTCTGGCTTTGGCTTTGCTGTTTTAGAGGTCTGATTGTCCCAGGAAAGGACTGTTTCCACCAGGAGACACAATGACCCCATTGAACTGGGACCATCAGTCTGGCCACTGAACCAATGGGCAAGCAGGATGTTGATCTGGACGGGATGTGGATCTTAGTTATCACTAGGGATAAGTTTGCTACTTCTTTTCGGGGAGGAGTTTGTTCGGAATCCAGGGGATTCCCTAAGGAATATGCTAGTGCCCCCATATCTAGCAGTAAAAGAAAATACCAAGGACATTAATCACTCAGACTTTTTGGGAATACAAGTCTGGGTCACCACAAAGCAGCCAAGTTCCTGGCTGAGGGCAAAAGAACGTGGGATGAGTAATGACAGAAATAAGTTCTGAATATCAGCCTTAGTCATGTGGCCAAACAGAAATATTAATTTTCTTCTTTGCATTCTTGTACTTGCATTTGGAACCTCATCAGTGATAAATCATATTGATGTCATGAACCCTTGATATGATGTGTTGAAAACAGCACTTCAGGTTGTGGTCTTCCCCAAACTCACAACTTCAGTCTAGCCATAAGAAAAAAATCAGACAAGCCCAATTTGAGGGACATTCTACAAACTGCCTGACCAATAATCCTCATTGTCAAGGTCAATAAAAACAAGGAAAGTCTGAGAAACTGTCACAGAGCAGGGGAAACAAAAGAGAGAGGATTAAATGTAGCAAGTTGTTGCGAATGAGATCCTGGGACATGAAAACTAATGAAATTAAAATAAAGAATGAAGTTTAATTAACAATAATGCATTAATATTGATTTACCAGTTGTGACAAATGTACCATATTAAAGAAAGTGATGATAATAATAGAATAAACAGGTTGTGAAGTATATGGGAACTCTCTGAACTATCTTTACAACTTTTCTAGAAATCTAAAATTACTCTAAAATAAAAATAGCCCTTCTCATTCAAGGCTATGTACATATACAAGTACATTTATTAAACATAATAGCATGTATTCCTTTTGGACAAGGACAATAATAGTGATTATAGGGATACTGTTTAAAGCAATGAATCAATCAATGAATCAATGGAAGCAAAACCAACAATGACACTGTGCATGACTCTACTGAACACTCTGATCAAATCAAGTCTTTGTACCCCAAAATAGGACTTTTTGAAGGGTGTGGTAGAAAGTTTAGACATTTTCACACCGTCTCTTCAATATTTCAATCTTGATAATTCCTTCCTTAGCACTGTTTTGAACTTTGAGACACAAGTAAATTAAATTGACCTCAGCTTTGAGTTCTCTTGTGCTATCAAAGCTACAGTGCAGGGAGGACTGTAACTTCACTGCTGAACACTTTCAATGGCTATAATTAGACACCCCCACTTCTCATGCTGCTGATAGCTGCAGCCACTTAGGGTGGGCGTAGGAGTAGGTGGAGAGCGGGGAGAGGAGGAGAGTGTTGATTTCAGAAAGGCACCTATAGGAGGAACAGTCCGTGTCAAACCCAGTATGAAGCAGTAATAAATAGGTCAGCACTTAAAGCTCAGTGCTCAGACTCTGGGGAACACATTGGCTTATACAATAAGTCACATGTTTCATGGGCTTAGAGCTACAAAGCACATAAGCCTTTGTGTAAATGCTCATTTATTTTCTGTTACATTTGTTTAATGAGAATTGGCCTGAAAAAAAAAATGAGCTGGTGTTTCATTTTCCTTATTTACCTCAATTTGACCCTTATATTTTGTGGTTGTTTTGTTATCACAACTTATGAAACCAAAAGTGACCCTAACAAAAAAAGAAGGATTGTGTAGTAATTGGGTCTATTTCAAAATTATGAAAATAAATAATTTTAGGCTAAAACTCAATTCTCAAATGAAACATTAAAAAAATTGGGTTATTTGGAAAAAATTTAATGCTCTATCTTGTAACACAGTTTTGGGTTTACAAAAATAAATTGCACAGAAAATGCAAATGAGTTTCTACACACCTCTCCCCCCCATACACAGTTTCTGTTATTGTATCTGGTATATTTGCTACAATTTTGGGGTCAATATTGATATGTCATTATTAGCTAAAGTCCATGGTCTGCCTTAGGGCTTGCTCTTTGTGTTGAATAGTCCTATGGGTTTTAGAACACACATAATGTCATGCATCCAGTATTACCAAAACAGTTTAACTGCCTTCAAAATCCCCTGTGTTCTACTTACTAACCCTTCTAACCCTCTCTGCAAACTCCTGGGAAATTAACTTCTTAGAGAATTCTCTTTTATCAGAGAAAATGGGGCTGTATAGCAAGCTTATAAAACACAATGTAAAAACCTTATAATTTCTAATTCTTTCTTCAGTAATAGAGTAGTGTTCTCCAAATAAAAAAGCACTAGGCATATATAATCAAAATATGTACAAAATTTATGTAAAAAAACAGAAAATTCTGACAAAAGAAATCAAATCTATATCCTCACAAAAACCTGAACATGACTATTGATAGCATTTTCACTCACAATTTTCAAAACTTGGAAGCAACCAAGATGCCTTTCACTAAGTGAACAGATTAAACCGTAGCGTATATTATGTGGTACATTCTTGCCATACAATGAAATATTATTCAGTGAGCTGTACAGCAAAGTCCCAAAATACAAGACCAGCATCATATGATGAATTTTCTTAGTGTTTGCTTGTCTGGCAAAGTCTATTTCTCCTTCACTTCTGAAGGACAGTTTCACTGGATACAGAATTCTAGACTTCTACATTTTTTTCTCTGAAGGGTTTCACTGTTAACTCCACTCTCTTTCTGTTTGAATGGTTTCTGAAAGTAAATATAATTGTTTTTTTCCCTCTTACTGTGTAGGTAATGTCCTTCTACCTTGGCTTCTTTTAAGGTTTTCTCTGTGTCTGATTTTATGCAGTTTGAATATGATATACCTAAATATTGATTTATTGATATTTGCCCTGCTTGGTGTTCTCTGAGCTTCTTGGATCTGTAACCAGTGTCCGTCATTAGTTTGGAAATTTTTTCAGTCATTTTTACTCCAAATATTTCTTTTCTTTCTTTTTTCTTCTTTTGGTATTCTCATCCCACATATATTCTATCTTTTGAAGTTGTCCTACAGTTCTTGAATGTTCTATCCTTTTTCTTATTTGTTTTTATCTTTTTCTTCTTGTTTTTCTGTTTGGGAAGTTTTTAGTAACATATATTCAAATTTACAGATTGCATGCCATGCCCAGATTACAGCCATGCCCAGGCTACCAATGGGCTTCATGTAAGGCATCTTTCACTTCTGTTACATTGTTTTTTTTATTTCTAGCATTTTCTTCTAATTTTTTAAGAGTTTTTTCATATCTCTGCTTACATTGTCTATTTGTTCTTGCACCTTGTCTACTTGTTTCACTAGAGCCCTTAGCACATTATCATAATAATTTAAAAATTCCTGGTCCGATAATCCCCAAATCTCTGCAATATCTGAGTCTGGTTCTGATGTTTGCTCTTTCACTTTAGACTTTTTTTTTAAATTTTGTTTTTGGTTTTATCTTTTAGTATACCTTGTAATTTTTTTTGAAAGCAAATATAACATGTTGATGAAAAGAAACTAAGATGAATAGGACTTTGATGTGAATTTCTTTTTATTTATCTGGCTAGAAGTTAGGCTGTTTTTATATTTGCTGTGATTGTAGGTGTCAGGGGCTAAAACATCCTCTGCTGTCCTTGTTTTTGCCTCCCCAGTTGTCTTTGAGTTTTCATAAAGACACTTTCTTAAGCGAGTTTGGATATCTACAGTTCCTTCTGTTGTAATCCCCTGTTGTCATACTGGAGTCTTTTGATGTGGTGGTGAGGTGTCAGGGTGGGGGATGGGGAGGAGAATAAGCAGTCTGTACTGCTATGATTAGATCTCAGTCTTTTAGCAGGACTGCACCTCTGAACTGTGACCTGCACAAATGTTTCCCAGCTTCCTGGACAGCGAAGTTAGAGGGGCTAGAGTTGGGTATTGTCCTTTACCTGTGTTGGATAAGGCTCTGATAAAATTGTTTTTCTTGAGGGCAGGCCTCTACTAAGGAGAACAGATGCTCTGAACCTATAGATCAGTGATCACTTTCCTCCTCTCCCTGTGGGACCAGAAGGGAAATTTTCTCCGGTCTTCAAAATCAGAGGACCCGTTGAGGATCTTGGAAGTAAAAACTCATGAAGTGTGGGTCCTCTGAAAGCCGGGTCCAGGAGAAAACATTTAGTTTCCAGCCATTGGTTAATTACCCTATAAGTAAGTTTTCTTGTGGATTTCTGGTTCTGGCAGCACTTTCTTCTCCCAGCACCCTGTGATTCTATGTTGAAGTGGCAGTTTGTCTTGTGACATCAGTACTGTGCTGAATCTAAGAAGAGAGTTGATTTTCAGTCTGTTCAGCCTTTTTTTCTTGTTGTAAGGACAGAAGTAATGACTTCCAAGCTCTTTACATGTCAGATCAGAAGGCTTATTCTTTTTAAGATAAAAAACAAATTTTAAAAACCTCAACATTATTCATGATCATAAAATCATGACATGTTCTGTACATAAAAATCATTGAAAAATGCAAATAAACTACTGAGCAGTGAAGGGTGAGAATTTAAGGTAATTGGCTATGAATTGCACCAATTTAGAATAAAATTTTGTGGAATCTGAAACCTAAATTTTAAAAGAATAATGAGAGATAGTGAGTAAAACTTGATTCAAAAAGATTGTATGCCATTTCAAACATTAAATTTACCCCCCCACCCCCATGTATTTGATACATGAGGACTAAGACAGTGGGAAATGAAATTCCTAGGTCTAGGCAGAGGCTTTCAGGGACATACTTAGTGAACAGATTGGCCACTCATAGGCTCTTCTAGATCCCAAGAAAATTGATACAATCTTTAGTTTACTTTTGTTTTCACTATTTTATAGTAGATTCAGCAGTTCATGTGATGTCTTCAGGTATCTCTCCCTCTCTCATCTTTGTTTTTGTTTGTTTGTTTCAGTGTCAGTTCATTCTCAGCAATGCGTTCCCTATAGAGGCAAAATGTTATTTTTCTTCTCTTTCTGTTTCCCTCCCAGTGTTTCTTTTTCTCTCTCTACCTATTTACCTATTTATACATCAATGTACCCATCCATCCATCTGTTCATCTGTACATCTGCTACCTCTCAGTCTAATAGTCACTCAGTCTTTCTCTTTCTCCATTTTTATTCACTCATCCATCCCCCAGCTATCAATCCATCCACTCTCCCACCCATCCACACATCCATTCACCCATCCATCCATCCATCCAACCACCCACAAGTCCACCCATTCATCCATCCATCCACTCATCTATCGACTCATCCACTCTTCCACCCATCCAACCATCCATCCATCCATCCATCCATCCATCCATCCACCCACCCACTAGTCCACCCATTCACCCCTCTATTCACCCATTCACCCATCCATTCATACATCCACCCATCTATCCATCCATCTATCCATTCATTCAACCATCCATCTTTTGCTGATAAAGGAATGGATGGAGAAACAGAGACTGACAAAGATAGTTCTGGTGGGTCTTATGGTGTAGGGTGCTGAAACATCATGTCAGAAATCAAATGACTATATTTTTACAACCTGGAAAACTATTTCTATTTAAAATAAATAATTTTTATCTGAATTTTATTTGTTTGGAGCACTGGAATCAATGTATGTGCACATTTTGCTGTTGCATGGTTTGCATTGTTGAGATCAAGCGTCACACCTTGAAATGTAAACTTGCACGCCAGAGCAGCCTGGTGCCACACAGCCTAGCCTCGGGCACCAAATCAGTTCAGGCTCTCACACTGCTGGACTCTTCCCCTCACTGCTTAACTGTCTGCCATGATGTGGTACCAGGATCTGGATACCATATTCCACTTCCATGCTTTAAACCTGTTATACCTCGAGGGTGGATTTAGCCTCCTATAGCTGCCATGTCCACTCTGCCTGTGGGCAGTTTGTCCCATTTCAAAATGCATAACAAATCCCTATAAAGACTACGGTGCAGGGAAGCATCTGCTCCTCCTGCTACCTTTGGACATGGGTTTCTGGAATCATCCTGCATGGATTTCCCCCGTAGATCCCTGAGATTCCCATACAACTCCAGAGTCGTGGCACGCCTCACTCTGGAAGGTCATACTCCTGTTTATTAGCCCTGCATGCTTCTCCCACTGAACTCAACATGAGATTGCCTTCCTTCTGAACAAGGGTCAGGTCTCTGATCCCACCCTCCAGAGAAAGGGCGGCCCCAGCCATTCCTGCTCAGTTTCTTGACACCTATTTGGGTTGCATGGGGTGTGGCATTTGCTATAAAGTGATGTCATTGAGGGTTTCTTGTAAAGAGACCAGGGGTGGCATTACTGAAGGTAGGGAGCTCTCTCAGGGCTGGTGTTTTGGTTCCTTATCCATAGCAAGGCCGGGAACCTTGTTCTACTTTTTACCACCTAACATCCCTATGCAAGGATAATCTTGTATGTCTTCCCTCCCATCCTTGTTTTTATTTTTAAGTTGCTTGAGAGAACACATTTTTTTTCAATAGGCCAGTCTCTCTAGAAGCCTGAGGTAAGAATTCTTCCATAAGTTATTTATTGAGGGAGTGTTCTAGAGAAAGGAAGGAGAGAAAGGAGGCGGGGCAAGGGAAGACCAGGCGAAGATGTGGTGTTGTCTGGAGTCTGGTCTCAGCTGACCCACAGGGACCATGACAGCAGCACAGCCTGTCCCATCTCAAAGAAAGGGACAAGCTTTTTTTGTTCCTGTATTAGACACTCATTGGCTGGGCAACCTGCTGGGTATTTCTTGACAAGGGGGAACCATTGACCAAAGGCAGTTCTCTGGAAAAGTTGGCAGCTGTAAGCTGTTAGCAGTCAGCACTCCCAGCAGTTGAGGGATGAGTGTAGTGTCCTGGTAAAGGAATCTGGGTTAACACAGGACAGGGTGCCAGTTGGTGTTAGGAGAACCATGTTTTTTTCCTTTGTTTTCTATTCTACCCTGAGAGCTCTTGTGCATTTAACATGTCCTTGCAGAATAAATAAATGGCCTGTAACAAAGGACATGAATAGACACTTCTCAAAGGAAGCCATTCCAACAGCCAACAAACATATGAAAAATGCTCAGCTTCACTGAGCATCAGAGAAAAGCAAATCAAAACTACAATGAGATACCACCTAACACCGGTCAGGATCATTAAAAAGTCAAAAAACAACAGGTGCTGGTGAGACTGTGGAAAAAAGAGAACGCTTGTACATCGTTGGTGGGAATGTCAGCTAGTTCAACTTCTGTGGAAAACAGTTTAGAGATTTTTAGTTCTCAAGAAAGTAAAAATAGAGTTACCATTTGACTCAGCAATTTCACTCCTGGGAATATACCCAGAGGAATATACATTGCTCTGCCAAGAGGATACCTGTGTGCATATGTTTATTGCAGTTCTATTCACAACAAAAACATGGAACCAACCCAATGAAGGTGAACTGGATGAAGAAAAGGTGGCACATACACATGATGGAATACTATGCAGCCATAAAGAACAAAATCATATCCCTTGCAGCAACATAGATGCAGCTGGAGACCATTGCACTAAGTGAACTATAACACAAGCAAAAAACAGAATACCACATGTTCTCACTCATAAGGGAGCCCTAAGCATTGGGCGCATGGGCACAAAGGCGGAAACGACAGACAACAGCACTGCTAAAGGAGGGAGGGAGGGTGGGAGGGGGAATGAGGAATGCAAAACCACTCACTGGGTATCATGCTCACCACTGGGTTGGGGGAGGGTGAGCTCATCAGAAGCCCAAATTTTGCCTTCATGGACTACACCTATGTAACTAATCCTCACATGTACTCAAGGTTCTAAAATTTAAAAATAAAGAAAATAAAAATAAAATGGACAAACAAACCAACCAAAAAAGGAACCAGCCCAGAGACCCCGAGTCTCTCCCCTACAGCTTGTAAGGGCTGACCTAGGACTGGAGTAGATGCTTTCCGGCTTGAATTAAAAGCTATTTCTGCCCCAACATTCTTTCTATGTGTGACTGTGTTTGTGGACACATGAATTCAATACAGTGAGTCCCCTACATATTTAAGAGTTCCATTGTAAGAGCTTTTTAAAGTCCAACAAAATCAGCCTAGGCACCAGCAAACACTTGGCTATACGGTACCAATTACAGCACTGCTGCTTTTCCACTTGCTTCCAGACATCCTGGGCTTGAAATGAAGGTATTGTGCTACTGTATTCCATACAACGTGTATGATAAAGTACATAAAAGCACAACCATTTGCAGAGGATGCACACACCGTACGCCAGACACATGAACTAACTTATGCGATTGGACATGCAAATGCACATCTGCGTCTTTGAAAGTTCACAACTTGAAGGTTCGTATGTAGGGTACTGACTATGCAACATTTTAGGAAGTCTTCCCAAAGTACAGTAAATAACATGGAGCATTCACCTAACCTGGGAATACTTGTTCCTTGAGTACAGGAAATCAGCATATGGATGGATTCAGCAAGCAACCTGCTTGGGGAAGACGAATGTCCCTGCTGGAGCCAAAGAGGCCTGTGGCACTCCTGCCCACTCAGTCCAGCTGCGGCAGTGGTGAGGGAGCCCTCAGTCCTTCCCAGGAGGAGGTTCATTTGCAGCTCAGGATCTAACCAGTGTGTGCCTCTTGGTGAGGGCTTGTCAGAAGCCCAAATCACACCTTCATGCAATAGACATGGGTGACAAAATCTCTCGTGTAACTCATGATTCTAAAATAAAATGAAAATAAATGGCCAGTGAGATCAGAGTCTTTATACCTGGAAAACAAAATCCAAACTCTTTGTGCCAGAGGCTGTCCTGCTGACCCCATGATGCCAGCGCAGTGGGTGCACTAGGCAGCCACTGTGGTGCATGCTGTGGAATGGCAGGTCCACTTGAAGAATGATCCTAATTGCTTCATTGTCTGCTCATTCAACACATATTCTGCTATGTTCCTGCTATGAAATGGCCACTGCCCAGACCCTGGGAGCATGTATAGATGAGACTCATGTCCACAGGAATTTTCTACTCTGGTGGAGACAAATATTAGACCCATCATGGCTCATACAGGGTCGGCAGGAAACAGGTCTAAACTAAAGCGGGGTAGCAACTGAGTTGGGATGTTGTCCCCTCCAAACCTTCTGTTGAACTGTGATTCCCCAGCGTGGCAGGCAGGGCCTGGTGGGAGGCCATCGGGTCAGGGAGCGGAGCCCTCAGAAGGGCTTGGTGGTTCTCACAGTAATGAGTGGGTTCTCACATTCTTAGTTCAGGAGAGCCAATTGTTTAAGAGAGACCGGCGCCTCCTTTTCCCTCTTGTGTCCTCTCTCACCTTGTGACGTGATGGCTCCCCTTTGCCTTATGCCACCAGGTAAAATCTTCCTGAGGGCTCACCAGATGTCAAGCAACTGCCAGTGCTATGAAGAACCGTGAGCCAAAATAGACCTCTTTTCTTGATAAACTATCCAGCCTCCAATATTTCCTTATACAAATGCAGAGTGAACTAAGGCAGGTGGGTTGGTTGAAGAACTCCCTAAGGAAGTAAAGCTCAGGGGTGAGCTCTTAAAGATGTGAAGAGTCAAGCAGGGCCAAGATGCTTGTGTAGGACTGATGTTGGAAGCAGGTGAAGTATGTGCAAAGGCCCTGGGGTTGCAGATGGTGTGGTGTGCTTCAGAGGTTGCAAGGAGGCCAGTGTGGCTGGCACAGAGACACGGGAACAGATGAGGGAGGTCAGGCTGGTTACAAATGCTGGTCATAGCTGGGCTGTTTTCATGCTAAGGATCAGGGATCTTAGTCTAGGAACAGTGAGAAAGTGAGAAGCCACTGAGGCAGTGTAAGCTTGGAGAGACGAAGGGAAACTGTGTCCCCTCTGAAACACACCAAGGTCCAATAAGGAATAATTGAAGTTTTGACTACGAGGTGGCTATGTCTGAGGAAGGGGCAGATTGGAGACTTATCTGGGAGGCAGAAGTCATCGGGTTTAGAAAGGAGCAGGATGTGGGGGGACAGAAGAGAACGGTGACGAGAAGCATTCTCAGGCTGACCTGCACGATGAACCCAAGTCCTCCTCCTGCTCCTCCCCCTCAACCCATCCCCACAACAAATACACATAGCATGAAAGGCTCCAGCATGGACACTGGCCTGTGCACCAAAGATGCAGCGGCCCAGGGAGCCAGCATTCGTGAGGGCACAGGACGAACTCCCGACCCCATGCTCAGCACCGCCTGTGACCCTCCCTGACTGAGGAATTGAAAGTGAGGAGTGTGGAGGGGGCTTGCATTCTCTGTCAGACTGGAGGGTGGCACCGACATGATCAGCCCCCCGCTCAGGCAGTTCCCAGCAGTGACTCTGGCAGCTTGGGGACCAGCTTTACCATGATGCTCCAACACTGGACTAGACCAAAGAGAGCCTCATGCTTTGGGAAGGTTCAGAGGTGAATGAAGTCTCTCGGCAGGTTGGATGCTGAGCCTCAGGATGTCCTTTCATTTTCCTCAAAACTCAGGATGTGCTTCTGAAAATGAGCAGATGGCTGTTCTCTAAGAATCAGCACAGCAGGAGCTGCAGAGATGCTTCCCCCTTTGAGCCCAGGCTCACCACGTCCACTTCCATGGCCCAGGCCCTGGCCACTGCTCCCCCACACACATGGGCCTTCACGAGCCCCTGAACACACTTAGTGGGTCCTACCGCGGGGCCTCCGTGCACTCTCTCCCTCTGCCTGGAATGTAGTTCCCCCTCTTTGCACTATTGACTCCTTCTCAGTCTCCTGGCCTCAGCCTAATCACAGCGTCCACAGAGAGGCCATACTGACCCTCCGAAAGGAGACTCCATCCCCTACTCCGTTACTCTCTCCTATCTTAGTTATTTGTTTTATTTGCAGAGTGATAATCACGATTTCCAATTATTTTCTTCGTCGGTTTATTTACTTTTGTGATCGGTATCTTTAAAAATTTTTTATTAATAGCTCTCACACAGGAACATGGGTGCCAAAGGGCATGGCTTTTGTCCCCCAGCTCACTTACTGTGTTCAGCACCCAGCACTAGTGCCTTGCACCTAGCGGTAGGACTTAGTGCTTGTGAAAGAGTGAGTGATGGATGAGAGGATGGACAGGGGAAAGGCTGACGGAAGGAACGAACAAACCTCGATGCTGACACCGAGAAGCTGGTGGGCAGAAAAGCACACACACACATTTTTGTCTGTGTTGCTAGGATTATGCCCGAGGGCTGTGGGCACCAGTGGGGGGCCTGCATCATTGAGTTCCTATCTCGAGGTGACCCCGAGCGTCAGGCAATCCCTTCTTCCTGGTAGAAGATATTTTAAAAAGGTGTTTGTGCCAACTATGTTAATTTGGCAAATGTGGATAAAATAGTCAGATGTACGGCCATAATACTTTGTTCATTCACGGCATTACAGATGCATGTTTCAAGTCACACAATATCTAAGATAGAAGTGTCTGGTGACTGCTGTTCTTCCACTATTATATTTCATGAAATTTTTTTTGAAACTTCTTATTTTGAAACACATGGGGAGTCATAGGAAGGTACAGAGGACTGGCAACCTAGGTCCACCCTTCCCCAGTCCCCCAAGAGTATCAGCGTGAGTCACTGCTGTGCAAATTCAGCTCTGGGAAACGGACACTGGTATGTCCATAGAGCTTATTCAGATCTCACCCGTTTCACATACACTCGCTTCTGTGTGTGTGTGGGGGGGGGGTTATTGTGTGTCTGCTGTGTATATGCAGGTATGTGTGACGTCATGCAATCTCACCACATGTGCTACTATATGTAACTGCCATCAAAATCAAGATACCTAACCACACCCCACCAGGCTCCTGTGTCCTGCCAGCCCATACAGACATCCCACCTTCTCCCTCCCATCCCCAATCCTAGGCAACGACCAATCTGTTCCCCATCTTTGTATTTATTTCATGAATAAAATCAATATTAATATATTTATTTCATGAATATTGTATACATGGAATCACGTGGTGTGTGACCTTTGAATATAGGTTTTTCTCACTCAGCACAATCCCATAAAGGTTCATCAGGTGTGGCATGTTTTAATACTCTGTTCCTTTTCATTGTTGGGTAGTTCTCCATCTTGAGGATGGGCCAGTTTGTCTAACCATTCACCCACTGAATGACACTTGGATAATTTCCAGCTTTGAGCTATTGTGAATAAAGTCCATCTTAGTTTTAAGAGGAGCGTGGAGCACTCTTTCACATACTTCACAAGCGTCTGTCACGTCAGAGTCTTCATCTTCTCCACGATGTCCCAGAAACATGGCGGGGTGTCTACAAAGCAGCCCCTGAAACATTCGTTTTTTGTGTCTGCGATTAGCGATGCACACTCACAATCTTGAGGTCATTGCCTGAGATTGTCTTGTCTTCCTTTTTGAAAATCCCTGTATACCGGTCTCAGACTGATTGGGTTGAGATCACTTCAGGCCAACATGCTTTTTCTAGAGAGTATTTTGTTGTTTAGAATGGAGTGACTGGGGGTGTACTGTGGTGAAGACTTGATCCTTGCTTGACTGCAGGACATCTCTTTCTCTCCCAAGAGGTAACTTGAGCACATGGAGTAATGGGGAGACGTTGACCCCCAAGTTCACAGGATGAATGACAGAGCTGCTGCCAACCCCCCTGAAGGATGAGAACTCAGGGTAGGTGACCCCTATGAGAAGGGAGGGCTCAGCCTTGGGGTAGAGCACTGTCTTACGGCAGGGCAACTTACTCAAGCACTCAGCAAAGTCATTTTCTGCAATCGTCAGGGTCTTTTTGTATACCGTGGGCTAGCCAAGGCCAATTAGAATCTTAATTCTATCATTTTTCAAATGCAGTAGACATGTTGCTTATGGCTTCCCGGAATCCCCAAGCGTTTATCTAACATATTCAGTGCAGTCTTCTTGGCCATTAGACAGTGTTTTCTGCTCCCAGGTACTAGGCGTAATATTATGAGTTTTTAATAGCATTCATTGCTCAGTGCAGCAATCCCATGTAATGAGTATTTTAGAGTGAAGGAAATGGCCTCATCATTCAAAATTATGAGCAATTACTCCCCCCGGATACACCCATTATGATGAGCACTGGAGTTACAAGATGCGTGCCATGAAAATACACCACCACTAAGCTTGCTAAGGTTATTAAGCAAACTGGAGCCACAGGGGTAACACCATTCTACCCTGAGATCTGGGCCACAAGCTCAGGACTGGCTGTGGCTGATTCCTTCCCTCGGAGTGATTTGAGATCATTTCTTGCTATGTTCACTTTTTCCCTCACTCCTTATTTTTATTTAGGTAGGACTGACAAATTAAAGACGTGTCTATTTAAGGTATACAACGTGATGATTTGATATACATATACATTGTGGAGTGATTACCATAAACTAGCTAACACGTCTATTACATGCTTACCTTCGTGTGTGTGTGTGTGTTTGTGTGTGTGTGTGTATGTGTTTGTGCATGCTGAGAATATGTAACATCTGCTCTCTTGGCAGCTTCTGGCCAACAACCCAGTCCTACTGTCTGTAGTCACCATGCTGTCCATTCAGTCTCTAGAACTTGTTCATCTCATTACTATTACTGGAAGTCTGAACCCTTTAGCCAACATCTCTCCGTTTTTCTCAACCCCTGTGCTGGTAACCTCCATTCCACTTGCAGTTACTATGAGTTTGACTTTTTTAAAAAATTCCACATGTAAGTGAGATCACACAGTATGTTTCTTTCTGTGTGTGGCTTATTTCTCTTAGTACAATGTCACCCAGTTTCACCTACATTGTCACGAATGACAGGGTGTCCTTTTTTGTTAAAGCCAAGTGATATTTATCTAATATGTGTACCCCATTTTCTTTATCCGTTTGTCTGTCAACAGACTCTCAGGTTGTTTCCATATCTTAGCAACTGTCAGTAATACTGCAATGCGCAATGCAAATATCACTCTTAGACTGTGATTTTATTCCCTTTGGGTATATCCCCAGACACAGGATTGCTGACTCATGGCAGTTTTATTTTTAATCTTCTAAGGAATTCTATACTGTTTTGCACAATGGCTGCATCAGTTTGCATTCCCACCAGCAGTATCCCAGGGTTTCATTTTCTCTGCAACCTTGCCAACATGTGTATCTTTTGTCTTTTTAAAAATTTTTCTGTTTATTTTATCTTATTATAGAGATGTGGGGTACAAGTCCAGATTTAGCCACACAAGTAGGCTGTGTGCAGGTGAAGTTTGAGCTCCAACTGGTCCTTACTTCCCCTGGTTTAGGATCAGGTACCCATTGTGCTGTCACATGTCCCCTCCGACCCCCAGCAGTGCCCAGTCACTGCTGATCCCTCCCTTGTGCAAATGTGACTAGTGTTCTGGTCCCACTTATGAGTGAGAACATGCAGTATTCAGATCTTTGTTTCTGTGATAGATCACTAGATATGATGGTCTCCAACTCCAATTTGCTGTGGCTGTGTAATACTCCATCATGTATATGTACCACATTTTCTTTATTATCTTCTGTCTTTTAGATAATAGCCATCCTAGCAGGTGTAGGTGATGTCTCTGTGGTTTCAGTGTGCGCTCCTTTGATGATTTGTGATTTTCAGCACCTTTTCCTATATACCTCCTGGCTATTTGTGCATTTTCTTTGGAAGAATGTCTATTTGGGTTCTTTGTCCATTTTTTAATTGGGTTACTTGGTGGGGTTTTTTGTTTGGTGTTTTTGCTATTGAGTTGTATGAATCGCTTATGTATTTTGGAGACTAACCCCTTACAAAACAGATGGTTTGCAAATATTTCCTCCACTCTTGAGGCTGCCTTTCATTTTGTGGAGTCTTCTTTGCTGTGCAGAAACCTTTTAGTCCAATGCAGCCCTACATGTTTACTTTGACTTTCGTTGCCTCTGCTTTTGGTGTGAAATCTAAACAATCACTGCCAAGACCAATGTTAAGGAGCCAAGGAGCTTTCTCCTGTTTTTTCTTCTATGGGTTTTAGGGTTTGGACTCTTATGTTTAAGTTGTCTGTAGTGTAAGATAAATATCTAATTTCATTTTTCCTCATTAATACCCAGTTGTCCCAACACATTTATTGAAAAGTCTATTCATTCCCCATTTTATACTCTTGGTGTACTCATCAAAGATTAGTTAACCATAGATGTGTATGTTTATTTCTGGGATCTCTTTTCTGTTCCATTGGCTTATGTGTCTGTTTTTTCTGTCAGTACCACACTGTTTTGATTGCTATAACTTTGTTACACAATTTGAAATCAGAAAATGTGATGCCTCACCTTTGTTCTTGCTCGAAATCACTTTGGTTATTTGAGGTCCTTTGTGGTTCCACATTAACTTTAAGATTGAATATTTCTGTGAAAAGTATTATTGAAGTTTTTATAAGGATTGCATTGGATCTGTAAATCACTTTGGACATTTTATGGACATTTTGATGAATGTTTTAAGAATATTCATTCTTCTAATTCATGAGCATGGATATCTCTCCATTTATTTGTATATTTTCAATTTCTTTCATCATTGTTTTATAGTTTTCAGTGTATATTTAGCCTCTTAGTTAAATTTGTTCATAAGTGTTTTAATACTATTGTTAATGGAATTGTTTTCTGAATGTTTTTCTTCAGATAGTTCGCTATTAGTGTACAGAAACATGACTGATCTTTGTATGTTGACTCTGTATCCTGTAGCTTTCCTGAATTAGTTGATCAGTTTTAACAGTTTTTTGGTGGAATCTTTAGGATTTTCTCTCTATAAGATTATGTCATCTGCAAAGAGACAGTCTTACTTTTTTCTTCTTGATTTGGATGCCCTTTGTTTCTTTTTCTTGACTAATCACTCTGGCTAGGACTTCCAGCACTGTGTTGAATGAAAGTGATGAGAGCGGACACTCTAGTCTTATTTCTGGTCTTAGAGCAAAACCTTTCAGCTCATCACCTTTGACTATGATGCTAGCTGCAGACCTGTCACATAGAGTCTTTACTGTGTTAAGGTATATTTGTTTTCACTTTCTTTAAATGTCAACATTGCTTCTCAGTTAAAACTATGAGGGGACCCTGTTGAGGTCACTGTATGCTTTCTCCATCTGCCTATAAAAGAGAAGTTCACAGAGTAGTTGCTACTCAGATCAAATATGTTTTTACCTTCTGGATCTGTTCATTACTGATAAAGTGTTGTTGAGGCTTTCAACTATAATACTATATTTGCCTATTTCTCCTTGCAATTCTCTCAGTTTTGTCTCACAGGTTTTAAACATCTTGTTATTAGGAGAATACACATAAAAAATTATTATGTCTTTTTGGCAAATTGACCCCTCTATAACTATGCAATGCCTCCCTTTATTCCATAATAGTTTCCCATTGCTCTAAAGTCTGCTTTGTCTAAAATTATATGGCTACCTCCACTTTCTTTTGATCAGTGTTAGCATGGTATTTCTTTCTTCATCCTTTCACTTTAAACCTGAGTCTTTTCTATTTGAAAACAGTTGCCTGTAAACACCGTTTATCTGGATCTTGTTTTTATAACTGACTCTATTAGTATCAGCCTTTTTGTTGTATTCAGCCCACTCCCATTTAAAGTGATAATTAGTCTAAATGGAAGAATATCTCCCATGTTTGTAACTGTCTTATATTCTTCCACTTGTTCTTGGTTTCCTTTTAAAATTATTCTCCCTTCATTTTTATTCCTCTGGTTTTGAGAATTTTATATAATTTTACTGTATTTCCTCTTTCAGCATACAATAGCACTATGCTTAAAAATATTTTAAGCACTTTCTTTGGAGTTTGCAATATACATTTCCAATAATATGAATCCATTCACACCCATGTACATAGTATCCAAATGCACTCTACAGCATAATTTCACTGCCCTAAAAATCTTCTGAGCTCTGTCTATTCACTCTCCCTTCTCCTTCACTCCTGGCAACTGATATTTGTACTGTACCTATAGTTTGGTATTTTCTAGAATGTCATATAGTTGGAATTCGATGACATACATTTTTTTGAGACTGGCATTTTTCACTTAGCAACAAGCTTTTAAGTTTCCTCCATGTCTTTTTATGGCTTGATAGCTCACTTTTTAAATCACTGAGTAAGATATCATTGTATGCATGTACCATTATGTGTTTGTCTATTCACCTACCGAGGGATATCTTAGTTGTTTCACATTGTGGCATTTAGGGGAAAAAATGTTTGTTCTGTATTTTAAAAAAAAGAATAAGAGGAAGCAGATAGCACTATACCACCCTACAGGTAGTTCAGGTGCCTTATAACAGAGCAAACCCAGTTTCCCCCTCCTGTCCATGATAATATTGCTGTTATTCCTCTAAGTTGCCCATGTATTATTATAACTGCCCAATACATTGTTGCTAGTGTTATTCTGAACAAGTAAGAATAACCTTAAGAATAAGGAAAATAAAGAATTTTGTTTTACCTTGATTTATTTCTTCCTGACATTCTTTCTTTGTGTAGATCCAAGTTTCTGACTAAATCATTTCCTTTCCCTCTGAATAACCTCTTTTAACATGTCTAACAGGGTAAGCACACTAGGGATGTATGCTCTCATTTTTTGTTTGTTTGAGAAAGTCTTTATTTCTTTTTCACTTTGCTGGATATAAAATTTTAGGCTGGCGGGTATTTTTTTCTCAAAACTTTAAGTATTTTACTCCACCTCTTCTTGATTACATGGTTTCTGAAGAGGAGTCCAAAGTAAGCCTTATCCTTATTTCTCTCTATATAAGCTGTCTTGTTTCCCTCTCTTAAGATTTTGTCTTTGTCCTTGATTTTATGCAGTTTGAATAGGAAATGCCTAGTCATTGACTTTTTTGTGTGCTATGAACTTCCTGGATCTGTGGTTTGTTATCTATTACTAACTTCAGACAATTCTTGGCCATTATTACTTTTAGTATTTCTTCTACTCTGTTCTCTTTTTATACTTCTTCTGGCATTCCAATTGCATGTGTGTTACATCTTTTGAAATTATTTCACAGTTCTTGGATATTCTATCTTATTATGATTATGATTGTTATTATTGTTATTATATTTCAGCTTGGGAAGTTTGTATTGGCTCACTAATTCTTTCCTTGGTTGTGTTGAGCCTATTGACAGCCCATTAAAATTTTTCTTCATTTCTGTTGCAATTTTTTTCCCTAGCATTTCCTTTTGATTTTTTTAGAGTTTTCATCTCTCTGCTTGCAGTATTCATCTGTCATTGTATGTTGTCCACTTTTTCTTTGAGAACCTTGACATATTAGTGAATTATTTTAAATTACCCAATCTGATCATTTAAAAATCTCTGTTGTGGCTGCTTGTGGGTCTGATGCTTGCTTTTCTCTTCAGACTGACACATTTACCTTCTTCAATCTCAACAGCACAAATGTGCCATTCTCCGGGGGTCCTGAACCAATCTAACTTTGTTCTCCAGGGGTCCTGGGCCTGTTTACATTGCTGAAAACTGTTAACTTCCTGCTGCTTGCAGAGACCAAACCTTAAGTGTAATGGCCATTGTGTGAGAGAGAATTCCTTCTTCTAAGTAGTCCACAAGGATCAAAACAAAACCAAGGTGAAGATTTCTGGTGTCAGCTCTTTTAACATGCCTTGTAATTAATTGTTGAATGTTGGACATGATGTATTGAACAATAGGAACTGAGTTCAAGCTTTTAGTGGGAGGTTTTATGTAAATCTGGCTAGAGGTGTGAGAGATCTCAAATTCCTCTAAAAATATCCTCTTTTGTTATCTCTGGGCTTCCCAAATGTAATCCACTGTTATTGTACTGGACCCCTGTTGGTACGGTGCTAAAGGATGAGGAAGGACAAATGTTCCGTAATCTTGTGACTAAACCTCAGTCTTTAGGCCTGTGCCCTGGACGTGATGTCACAAGGTTTCTCCATATCCTTTCTCCCCTACTTGGGTGAGACATTCTAGTGGGAGCTGGAGTTGGATAATTTTCCTTCCTCCAGGTTGGATAATACTATGGTAAGGTATTTATTCCTTTGCTGTGTTAGTCTTTGTTTTGAAGAAGGCTCTAGTTGTATTTTAAAATGCTCACTTCTCTTACTTCCTGTCAGAATAAGAGTGTGTTTTTTGGCTCTTTGTCATGAGAACTTGGTGACTTCCTGGAAGTAAGACCCATGAAAGAGTATGGATCCCCCAAGACTGTGACTCCCAGGAATTTCTCACCCTCACACCAGTCTAGTAATTCATCAGAATCATCATTGAGGTGCGCCACCTATGACCCTGGCAGCTTCCGCTGCAGGCATGCACATCTCAGCTGTGACTTCCTGGATGTGCCTGCCTCTCCAGATTTAGAGATGGTGGGTTTGCCCTGTGACCTCAGTTCTTTGATGGGTCAAAGAAACACTATTGATTTTTTTGTTCTTTTGGGCTTTTTCCTTGTTGTAAGGATGGAATTGGTGACTTCCAAGCTCTTTATATGTTGGAGCTGAAACTAGACATCTTCACTTTGGTTTTGTTTTTACCCTTGTAGACTACTTAGAAGGGGATTATCCCCCTCCTCATGTCATTATGGTTAATGCTTGGTCTCTCTGCAAAAGAGTTAACAGCTTTTAGCAATGTCAGTAGGCCCAGACCCCTGAAGAATAAAGCTGAGTTGGCCTGGGACAGATGGCACATTTGTGCTGTTGAGACTGAAGAAGGTGAGTGTGTCAGAGCCTGAAGATGAGAAGACTACATGGACATGTGAGGACTCCCTGGGGTGAATGTCCCAGAAGCCACAGTCCTGGGAACATTTTGGACCTCCTTGTGGTCAGGGAGGAAACAGAAAGCAAAAACCACACCTGCCAAGCTTTGGCAGGAGGTGGGCGCAGCAGGACCCACACTCAAGGTGGTGGTGGTGTCTAAGTGAAAGGAGATACCTCCTACAGCAGCCACCATGGCAACCACTAACCAAGATGCTCTGGACCCCTGGTGCTCAAGAACAACCTCAGGGAGGAGAAGAAGAGCTCGAAAAATAAAAATACAAGGCTAAAGATGACTTTTATTTGGTTTTTTAAAATAAAGAAACATGGCATCTCTGCACCCCCAGTGCGTGCCTCTACACTCAAGTGGTGCTCAGTGTTTCCTCTCCCACTCTGCTCATATCAGCTAGATTCCTGCGATGGTGTCCTTTTCTTAACCAGAAGTATAGAATGTCTGAATGTATTAGATGTACAGAAATGCCAGATATGCTTATGGATCTCAGCCACCAGTCATACACTCCTGTCAAAAGTGAGTGGGATAGGACAATCATACAGGGAACTTGAAGATGCCATGCTGTCCAAACAGAATGGGAGTTGAAGTGTCCTTGAGGAATGTGTTGAGAGTGCATGAGGACATAAAAACAGGAGGCATGAACCAAGACATTCTCGAGGTAGAAATTCTAGAAAGCATCTGGTAAGGTCTAGGGGAACGAACTATGCGATGGCTGGATGTTGAGCTGCATCTGAACCCTCCGCCTTCTGCAGCAGAACTCCAAAATCCTGTATTCCCAGGGCCAGATAAGGATGCTGGGCTTGGAATACTCAGCACACCCCACACATCAGCCATGGCCCAGCTGTCATCCTTGCATCTCTCTAGGCCATGACTTCACTGGTCTGCAAAGAGCTCATGCTGTTCCATCTGATGGTCCACAATCCAGGCGTGTGATCCAAGGACAGAGCAAATTGGGAGACTCAGCCATTATCAGTGTGTGCACATGCCAATATGGCACAGAATGCCTATAAGTGAGCTTCTCTTCTTCAAGCCTAGAGGTCAGGGTGTGCTTTATTTGAGGGACATCACATAAATATGGAGGTCAAAATCCTGGAAAGAGCTGAGACTGCTAAATGCTCACTCACCCTGAACTAATTAGAGTTTAATGCTGAAACCCAAATTTATCTCAAATCCTTTGAAATGCACATGCCTGCACAAGGTAAATAACTACATAACTTCAGGGACCACAAAATGTATGCTATGTAGTATCCCAAGACCCCAAAATACGTTGCCTTCTCCACTGCCAGAGCTTTTTTTTTTTTAAATCAGATCGTTGGAGCTTGGGACTTGCCTGTACAACATAGCAAGAACCCATATCTGCAATTTTTTTTAAGTTTGCCAGGCATGGTGGCAAGCACCTGTAGTCCCAGGTACTTGGGAGACTGAGGTGGGAGGATTACTTGATCCAGGAAGTTCAAGGCTGCAGTGAGCTAAGATTACACCATTGTACTCCACCCTGGGCCACAGAGTGAGACTCTATCTCTGAAGAGAAAAAAAATTGTTGATGAATAGACATTAGTGAAAGTGAGGGTATTGTAAGTTATGTGTATACAAGCTACATAGAGACACATTTCATATTTTTTGCATCATGGTTTCCAAAACGCCTCCACATATATTTTACTAATCCTCCAATATTAAAACTTACATGTATCAGAAAGGTGAGATAATCTCGTCGAGGTCACATATTTTGCAAGCACCTTGAACCAGATCTCCTTACTCCCAGTCAGTGTTCATTATGCTGTGCAGGTCTGCTTCCTTATTAAACCCATTTGCAATGCTGGCTTTGCACACATGCTTGATCTCAATTTCAAACCAATCCTGAGAAGTCATTCTCCCACTTACAAATGAGAAACCAGCCCAAAGACCACAAATCTATTACCTGAGGTAACACAGCTTGTAAGGACTGGCCTAAAACTGGAGTAGAAGCCGTCTGGCTCTAATTCCAAGGCATTTCTGCCCCAGCATGCTTTGTGTGTGTGTGTGTGTGTGTGTGTGTGTGTGTGTGTGTGTGTGTGTACACATGAGTCCCTAGGACATTTTAGGAAGTCTCTTCAACATGCAGTAAATAACATGGGAGATTCATCAAATCTGGGAAGGTTCATTCCCTGAGTACAGGAAATCAGGATGTGGACTAACATGGCAAGCAGTCTGCTAGTGGGAGGATGGGTGTCCCTGCTGGAGCCAAAAAGCTCACTTATAGGCATTCTGTGCCAACACAGTCCACAGCATGGGCACTCCTGCCCGCTTGGTCCATAAGCTGTACACTGTGCCAGGCAGCTCTGGCCCTATTTGCCCACAGAAAGCCCTCCCAAGGCTGCCTCCTGGGGTGTCTCTACATCTGTGAAGGTGTCCTGAGTGTCCATCATGCTCCCAGATTCACCAACACAGAATACTTAGGGTGGAGGCGTCCAAGGAAGACCACTGTATGACTTTCCTGGGGTCTGTAACAAAGTGCTAAAAACAGGGTGGCCTGGACCAGTAGAAACTGAGTCCCTCACAGTTCTGGAGGACAGCAGTCCCACACTGAGGGGCTGGCAGGTCCCCACTTTCCTGATGACTTCAGGAGAGAACCCTTTCTTGCATCTTCCAACTCTGGTGTTTGCTGGCAAACTTCGGCCCTCCTTGCCTAGCAGATGGTCACTCTAATCACATGGCTCCCACCCCCATGTGTCTTCATGCCATCTTCCCTCTGTGAGTATCTGTCTGTGTCCAAATTTCCCCTTTTAAAAGGACATCAGGGCCGGGCTTGGTGGCTCAGCCTGTTATCCCAGCACTTTGGGGGCCGAGGCGAGAGAATTGCTTGAGCCTGCGGGTTTGAAAACAGTCTGGGCAACTTGGTGAGACCTTATCGCTACAATAGATCGAAAATTAGCTGGGCATGATTGCATGCGCCTATAGTTCCAGCTACTTGGAAGGCTGAGATGGAAGGATTGCCGGAGCCCAGCAGGTTGACGCTGGGGTGACCGTGAGTGTCCTCTGCCCTCTAGCCTGGGTGACAGAGTGAGACTCCAACTCAAAAAAAAAAAAAGGATATCAGGCACGTTGGACTAGGACCCACCTAATGCTTGTATAAAGAGGCTATTTCCAAATAAGGTCACATTCTGAGGTCCTGGGGATTAAGATTTCAATATCTCTCTCCTTTTTGTTCATGGGAGATAAAACTTAACTCATGTTTGTCCTTTCTAGGTTCACAGGTCGAGGAAGGTCCCTGGCTGGAACTCCACAGATGCTTTCTTGCAGTGCCTGTGGTTGCTGGAGACCAGGTGCCAAGGCCAGCAGAGTGGAGGCTCCCTCCTCACCACCATGTGGTCAGTCTTTGTCTTTCCAACTTCACTGTATGGTGCACCTGGAATTCCAACATAAAGCCAAGGTCCCGGCACAAAGAGCTGAGTGAAATTCGTGGCTATCACAAGGCAGGACTGTGTTCCCAGCTCTGTACAGTGTCGTACAAGAACCATTGCTCTGTCTCTGCTCACACCGATGTGTGATGACACAGTCCACAGCATGTGAGAAGAGAAACCAGCCAGGCTCATACACTGTCCTCATATCTGTAAGTTCGGGTAATCAGCTGATGCCAGACACACTACGAGATCTTTGCCCAAGATGCCAAGTATGAGCCCGAGGCAGAGCCCATTCCAGTCACCTTGAGGCTGCCTCCAGCTTGGCTATTTCTACGTCCCCTTGCTAATGTGTCACAAAAAGATATGTGCCACCAGGAAGATCCAAGGAAGCAGCTCAACGTCATTGGAGTTGGATGCGTGTGAGCACCCATGGATGGTTTCTTCCTGTGCACGTCTGGGACTGACTCTTCCTTCTGTTTCCTTGATACCTGGCCTGCTTCGGAGCACAGGAGCTGGCCTCTCTGATTCCCCCAGAGTGCCTGCTCCCCACGACCTTGTAAATATCCCACTGTGGAGTCGCTGCCCTCCTGGACATGGGGACAAGCCCAGCATCTGATCTCACCCCCCATTATGATCCATCATGTCCCTGGACCCCGTGACCTCACCCTGCTGAGTTACATAAAACAACATGTGTGAGGCACAGCAGGCATCGGAAGAAGGTCAACTCTTGATGCAGTGGTGAGGATGACGTGGTGGTCCTGACAACCAGGTGCTCCTGTGACCACTTCCGATCTTCAGCTCCAACAGCAAGCACAATATGCTCGCACACCTTCCCATTCGACTTGGTTTGTTTGTGCACACAGAAACCAGATCTGGCACTCTCAAAATCTCCGTGGCCTGTCATGCATCCAGTTCATATCCCTGTGGCCTGCTCCAAGCCATGCCCGCGTGGGGTGGTCAGCCCTGCAGGGCAGCATCCTCTGTCACATTTTGGCTAACTTCGGTGACTCTTATAAATCCCAATCCTTCCAGTAACTCTGCTCTGTGCCCCATACCAGACCTCAGCTGCAGCAAAATTCCAGAGGTGTGGCTGGTGTTTGTGCTGCTTTTTCTCCAAAATCTTCTCTTGTAATCTCAGGCAGCATTTCATTCTTGATGATGCCCTCAGAGACTGAGGTGGGGCACAGTCAGGCCGTTTCATGTCCCTACCTGGGCTCGTTCTGACCCCACGCGTCATGTCCCAAAAGTCCCATCTGTGCTGCTTGGCCCAGGGCTGCCGGGTGTGTGAAGGCTTTTTCCCAGGTGAATGATTCTGGGAGTCCCTAGAATCTACCTGAAGCCCCTGGTGAGGGTTCTGGGCTGAGCTCATCTCCTAGTCCTGTGATCATGTGCTAGGGGAAGGGCCCAGCCCCTTCCTGCAATCCGTGCTCTCCTAGGCTCACATGTCTCCTCCTTCCAGGAGCCAGTAGGAGTGGAAGGGAGAAAAGAGAAGTGGGAGGAGAATGGTGGGACAGGAGAAAAATGGGGACAGAACCAGGTCAGGAGGTCCCACTACGAGATAGCAGTCGGGTGGGTAGAGGGGAAGGGACATGCCTTCAAGCTTCCATGCCTCCTGCAGCCGGGAAGCCTATTTGCAAGTGCACATGCTTCATTATTTAAGGAGGTGGGGGCTGTGAATAAATGGGGTCCTTAACCCCACTGGAAAGCATCATGAAGGCATTTCTTGTTCCTTACTGCACATGGAAATGCTGACACAGACTGGAAGAAGTTGTAGCCAAAGGAAGGTCTCCTATTTCAGAGGCAATGTTTTTCATTTCCAGGTAATTCAAAACAAGAAATGGTTCTTTGTCTAAAATCTCTTCCGTGGGTCTGCTGGTAACTTGGTTAACGGGGAACTTGTTGAGCTTGCTCTGGAAAGACTGCTGCCTGTCATCTTGTGAAGGGTTGGAAAAGCAGGCGATCCTGTTACCATAAAAATAAGACCATTCTCCTGGGTCTGGGGTGCTGGAAAGTTCCCTCTGCCAGCTGTAGGGCATTTTCTAAGAACAAAGCGAAGTACCCACCCTCTGGGTGTTGTTTCTGACTTTTATAAATCGTTTATTGGATTTTTAAAGGTTATTCCTATAAGCTGACTTGGTGCTTTTGTTGAACCTTCTTGAAAGAAATTAATCTTCTAATGTACAGTGTGTGTTGTGTTCTCAGGGTCGCAGTAGAACAAGGCCAAGTGAACGTGCCATTTCTCCAAAGCCAGCAGAGCCCAGAGACAAACCCACAGTCGCAGGACTCACAGGGACAGGGAAAGCAGTCCATTGCTTTCTGAGGGTGAGGGCTGTCTTCGGCTTAAACAAAATCCTGCTCCTCCTCAGAAGGCAGCCTTCAGACAAGGGGTCAAGTCAAAAGTAAACACCAGCTTCAATAACACCAGAAGCCACTGTGGGGAACCTTAAGACTCCCACCAATAAAGCTGGAATTTCATTAAGTTATGATTATGACCTCTACAATATTGACCTTGAGAATAGAATGGTTATCACTTGTCAGCACTTTGCACACCATAGCATTTGTGATGATCACGTGCTTTTATTTCTTAAGGAAACCGAATTTCAGGTTCATGTTTGTTTGTTTGTGTTTACAAATTGGCAATGTCTTCTTAGCATCCAGTGTTAAGAGAATCATTCTTCAGGTTTCTCTGCTATGACTTGAGAAACAGCGTAAGCTGATGATGAGGTGGTGAGGCCCCGCACGGGGGAATAGATGACCTTACCCTTCCCTGAGAGCTGTGCTGAGACTGCTGTGGCATTCCACCACCACGGAAGACCACTGACCACCATCAAGACAGAAGGCATTTCTTGTATAGCTGTGTTAATAAACACTGGCAAACAATGAGCCCAGGGCTGAAATGAACACCATTTGAAAAGTACTGATGGGCGTATTTGCTACTTTTGCTTTCAGGTAGATTGCAGACACTGCTGACTTGCTTCTGCTGATTCTTCAAGGTGGATCTTTGCACACTCTGAGGCTTGGAACTTACAAAAAAAGAAAAATCAGCCCAGAGAGCTGATTTTTTCAGTGTTTTTTCTTAATGGCTAGATGATGTCACAGTTCCAAGAACTGGTAACAACACAGGACATGGCTGGGCATGATGGCTCACACCTATAATCCCAGCACTTTAGTAGGCCGAGGAGAGAGGATTGCCTGAGTTCAGGGGTTCGAGACCAGCCTGGGTAACTTGGTGAGACCTTGTCTCTACAATAAATAAAAAATTAGAAAGGCATGGTAGCATGCGCCTGTAGTTCCAGCTACTTGGAAGGCAGAGGCGAGAAGATCATCTGAACCCAGCAGGTCGAGGCTGCGGTGGCCGTGAGTGTGCCATGCACTCCAGCCTGGGCAACAGAGTGAGACTCCAACTCAAAAAAAGAAAAAAAAAAGCACAGAACAGCCGTCCCTTCTGTAATAACCACTTGCAATTCTAGAAGTGTGGGCAATTGTTTGTCATCGTTTTCTTTGTCGGGGGTTTCAGGAGAAACTTGTTTTTAAGTTCCTATATTTTCTTTGAAGTCTTAGATCCTGACGACAATAAAAGAAAAGTGTCCCATCGACACTGGACTGGATAAAAAAATGTGATACATGTACACAATGGAATATTATGCAGTCATAAAGGACAAACATATGGACTTCACAGCAACTTTGATGGATCATATTCAGTGATCTATCACAGAAGCAAAGAACAGAGTACCACATGTTCTCACTCATAAGCAGAACTTGAACAATTATCATAATACTATAAGAAAGGAATTGGCAGTAGTGGGAAACTGTCAGGGGAGGGGAGGTGGGATTGGCAGTTGAGGGAAACTGCCAGGGGAAGGAGGGGTGCACCTCATCAACAAGGACACCTGCATAATGAGCATTTGTATACCTAACCCTGAATTGTACCCCACATCTTTAAAATAAAGAAAAAAATGAAAAAAATAAAAGTGTATTTATTGGAAGGAAAAATAACACTAGTCTCAATTAGGGAGAAACGAGATGGTCTTGCACAGCACATGTTTTCAAGATATGGGCCATAAAACAGTGAATGCTTACATCTCTGCATAGCAAACCAGACTAGCTCACCCTGACAACTCACTCTCCCACTTCCCTTGGGGTTTTTTGTTTGTTTGTTTTGCTTTTTAATACTCAACAACACTTTCTTTTTGCTTTCTAGATTTTTTTCTTCTAACACCAACTTATACACTTATTTATAGGCAGCAAAACAAAATATTTTCTTTAGCATTCCTTTATTTTCTGTTCTGTTCAAAACTTAATTTAACAGTGAGTCAATGTCTTCAACCGCTGTTGAAAAAGCTTCATAACAAGCTTGCACTCCTACCAACAGTATGGAAGCAAAAGTGGACTGGATAAAGAAAATGCGGCATACATACATGATGGAGTATTATGCGGTCAAAAAGAACAAAATCATGGACTTCACGGCAACTTGGCTGCAACTGGAGACCATCATACTTAGAGGTCTATCACAGAAACAAAGCTGAATTCAGCATATTCTCTCTCATAAGTGGGCCCTGAACACTAGTCACATGAGCACAAGGGATGGATTGGCAGTCTCTGGACACTGCCAGGGGAGGCAGGGAAGGGGGGCATGTAACAACGCAAAGTATACCTGGTCCACTTCCAGGGAATGTGAGGGCTGG
>CAUYQG010141056.1:0-13728 GCA_963574415.1 Tarsius wallacei
AGGCTGGAGTGCAGTGGCACGATCATGGCTCACCATAGCCTCGACCTCCTGGGCTCAGGTGATCCTTCCTCCTCAGCCACCCAAGTAGTTGGGACTTACAGACATGCACCACCCGGCTAAATTTTTTATTTTATTTTATTACTTATTTTTTTGTAGAGATGGGGCCTCACTATGTTGCTTAGGCTGGTTTTGAACTTCTTTGGCTCAAGCAATCCTCCCATCTCGGCCTCTCAAAGTCCTAGGTTTACAAGCGTGAGCCACTGTATCTGGTCCAGGCCATTTATATGTTAAACTCAATGCTGATATACTTTGTTGCTAAAATAATTATATATATTTTTTATAATGTTATAAATGCTTATATAGTATATATATGTACATGAGTATGATATTAATTTATAAAGATGAAAAAAATTATTATTTTAATAGCTGGTTCCAAAGTCCTTCTTCATAAGGAAACTATTTTTGTTTAGGAAAATATCTAGGGATAGGTGTAGTCTTGGAGTCAAAATCTATAAGAAAAATATTAAACAAATAGCTACCTCTGTCTGGATACCCACTGAGCACAAACGATTGTGGAAGAGGTACAGAAAAGAAGGAAGAGATGGAGAGAAATGGGCAGAAAAAAGTGAATGAGACAGACAACACAGTGAGATGGTAGAGTCTACAAAGAGAGGTAGCCAGAAAGGAATTCCCAGTGTTGACTGAGAAACATTTTAATTTGCCAGCCGGCAAGGTGGCAGTACTTTGCAGGGCTGGTACATAGTTCTGCAGAAAGCTGTATGTGCTTTGAATTGCTGTATGGTGCCATTTCTCCCACAGCCAGCATCAAGGTCCAGGAATGAAGGAGTGGAAATGGGAGTGATGCCACTCACTATTTCCCCTAGGGACCCACTAGCAACATTCTTCCTTCTGTTCCCAAGACTTAATGCTCTGCTGGCCTAGAGGTCTAGTTTCAGAGGGAGAAATGCTTCTACTAGGAGACACAACAGTTAAGACTGAACTAAAATTTAAGACTGCCACTGACCACTTTGGGCTTCTCATGCATCTAAATCAACAGGCAAAGAAGGGAGTTACAGTGTTGACTTGGGTGATTGAGCCTGATTATCAAGGGGACATTGGGTTACTACTCTACAACGGTGATGAGGAAAAGAATGTCTGGAATATAGAGATCCCATAGGGTGTCTCTTAGAGTGACCATACCTTGTGATTAAGGGTAATGAAAAGCCAACAATCCAATCCAGGCAAGACCACAGATGGCCCAGACCCTTCAGAAATGACAAAGAACCATGATAACCATGCCTACTTGAGGTGCTTGCTGAAGGTAAAGACAATGTAGAATTGGCAATAGAAGAAGGTGGTTATAAATGCTAGCTATGACTATGCAGTCCATTACAGACGTGAGGACTGTAATCGCCATGAATATTTTATCCTTATTTTGTATGAATACTTTTGTATGTATATATGCATATAGCATATATTAAGCAAATATCCTTGTTTTCTTTCCTCTCTTATTCCCTTAATTAAAATAAGGCATGTTGAATTTATATCAGTTTTTAAGTATTGTTAATTTTACATTGTAGCGTTTAAGTTATGGAATATCAGGACAAGGGTAGACACCACTCAAGGACCTTACCTTCTCTTCTGGGGAAAGTACTTAGTTGGCATTTTCAGCTGTATGCAGAATAATTGTATCGTGTTAGGAGATATTATGATGTTATTGTCTTTATTTTCAAATTAAGTATGATTTACAGAGATGCATAAAAGTGCCAAATCGGCAAGGGGTCGACTTATGATGGTTAAGTTTGTGTGTCAACTTGACTGAGCTAAGGAATGCCCAGATAGCTGGATGGATGTGTCTGTGAGGGTGTTCCCAGAAAAGACAGGCATTTGAACTGCTGAACTGAGAAAGTAGATGGCTCTCTCCAATGGGGGTGGGCACCATCCAGTCTGCTGAGGGTCTAAATAGAGCAAAAAGGCAGAAAAGGGTGAATTTGCTTTCTGCTTGGACTGAGACATCCATCCTTTCCTGCCCTCAGACATTGTCTCCTGGTTCTCAGACTCTCAGATTCAGACCTGGACTTACACCACTGGTCCCCACATTCTCAGACCTTTGGACTTGGCCTGAATTATATCATTGGCTTTCTGTTTTTCCATCTTATAGACAGCAGAACATGGGCCTTCTCTTCCTTCATAACTACTTGAGCTAAGCCTTGTAGTAAATTTCCTCATATACCTATATATATATCCTATTGGTTATATATGGTTGGGGTAATCATAGTGACTGAATTTCTTGACAGGGGTGACATACAGGGGTGGCACAGAACCACATGGGGAAAAGTCTCATATGAGATGTGCAGTAAGCCTCATGGACCCATAGTGACCTTGAGGAAAAATCCCTTAGGAACTTGAAGAAATTCTCTGGAGGATACTGAATTTCTAGAGGTCAGTGAAAAAGGCACTTGGGCCACCTTAATCTAAATCGGAAAGGAGAGACTGGGTGGAAGGGAGGGTGAGTGGTTATGAGGAAAGATGCCATGAACAGAAAAGCATTTTTTGGTTAATTTAGAGTTCTGTTATTTAGGTGTTTATCTCTATGGGACAATGGTATAATTCTGGCCAGTGTTATTACAAGAAAAATAAGGAACTTAAGGGCAGTCTGGAGGAGGCTGTTAGAGGCTTACCGGTTCAAAGGGCTCTGAATGGACCCACTCACACGAGCCAGGGCCCACTGTGGTTAAACATGAAGCCCTCTTGGGATCCAAGGACCTAATACCAAATACCTCTTGCTATCTGTATCCCAAGGAAACAACTTCCTTTAGTGGTTCTATAGTGCCCAGGGGGAGACAGAGCAAGTAATACTCTTTTATTTCTCTGCCCTCTTTGAAAACCCTCTCCTTCAGCTAGTTTTCTCAGAAACACTTATATGACTCTTTAGAGGAAACTGAGGATGCCATTCAATGTCAATGAGTTGAATTAACTAACTTGGGTTATTGTAGAATAAGGCCACTGGTTTGTTCATTTTGGTCATATTGAAATATAGGTTTCAACAGGTTTTTTTTCTCAATTTGCTAGCAACTTATCACCAAAAAAGTCACTGAACTTAATTAAAGTGCACATGTGAAAAACATTTCATCCGTAACCGTGTGGGATTTAAATTGTGCATTTCTTGATGATCCTATCTGGGAACCATCTTATTCAGATTTTGTACAAATGAAGAGTTCTTTGGCATTTGCCTGCTGCTAAGGAGGGCTAATTCTTTACAAAAGAAATATAAACAAATTTTTGGAATTTGATGATCTTTTTTGGTCTACATTCTTTACTTGTTCCCCCGTGTTACTCTGATAATTGGACCATTGTCATATTCTGCTTGTGTTCCCAGAGGTATCTTACATCCTTTTGGGATGCAAAGTAGACACTGAATAAATACTTGCTAAATTGCATTCAGCTGTGAAGGTAATTCTCTGATGACACGATGTGTAATCTTTTAGCTCTTGGGTTACCTGTTGTGTTGAATCTTGGCTGTAAATGCGTACACCTATGAATGACATCATTTCCATGTCAACTTGGAACTATGTGCATCTCTTAGAGATTTTAGTAGACTGGTTCTTTAATGTAGAAATGAGTAGAATTATTAAGAGCCAGACTCCCAGGCTTCAGATGCTGGCTTGTCAATTACTTATTAGCTGAATAACCTTGGCAAGTTACTTACCATTCTGTGCCTCAGTTTTCCAGTTTGTAAAATGGGGATAATAATAGTTCCTAACTCATAATTTTTTTTTTTTTTTTGAGTTGGAGTCTCACTCCGTCACCCAGGCTGGATTGCAGTGACATGCTCATGGCCATCCCAGCATCGACCTGCTGGGCTCTGGCGATCCTTCTGCCTCAGCCTTCCAAGGAGCCGGAACTACTGGCATGTGCTACCAGCCCAGCTAATTTTAGACTTATTGTAGAGATGAGGTCTGGCCAAGTTGCCTGGGCTGGTCTTGAACCCGCGGGCTCAGGCAGTCCACTCACTTTGGCCTCCCAAAGTGCTGGGATTACAGGCTGAGCCACTGAGCCTGGCCCCTAACTCATAGTTTTGATGGGAAGATATATATATATATATATATGTATGTATGTATGTATATATACAGCTCTAAGAACAGTAGATGGCACATATGAGTTATCGAAATATTATTATTATTACTATTAATATTAAACATCTTTAGTGTTTAAAATGGTATGTCAGGACGTGTCTTTTAAAAAAATTTCTCTCTTTTTTTTTGGGGGGGGTTTTTTTCCGAGTTGAAGTCTCACTCTATCGCCCAGACTGGAGTGCAGTGGCCGCTCCCGGCCACTGCACCTCGACCTGCTGGGCTCCGGCGATCCTTCCGCCTCAGCCTTCCAAGTAGCTGGAACTACAGGCACACGCTACCACGCCCGGCTAATTTTGGATTTATGGTAGAGATGAGGTCTCTACCAAGTTGCCCAGGCGAGTCTTGAACCCGCGGGCTCAGGCAATCCACTCATCTCAGCCTCCCAAGGCGCGGGATTACAGGCTGAGCCACCGAGCCCGGCTAAAACAAATTTCTCTTTTTCATACAGGAGGTATCTTCTTCTTGTTTATCTGTACAGTGAGTTGCTGTAAACACTGGTGATATCACTATGAATTCAGGATTTCCCTGAGTGCCTTAAGGCTGGTACTAAATAACAGCAGCCTCTGTCCAGTCCCTGGAAGCATCTACATGCCCAGGACCAGGGCTGCTCTTGTGCCCAAAGCAGAAAGGCCTGAACTTGTCCAGGATCTCCCCACCTGTGTTCATCATTCTTTGTCTAGCTGCAGCCTGAGTGGGAGCATTTATCCATTTTGATTAGAAGGTGAATCGATAGTCAAGCATATAGCGTTCCTCGGGCTCAGTCCCAGAGCTGCCTTCAACTTAAGGAAAAGGAAAAGATTCTTCTTTTCCCTCCCTTTGTATCTTTTCTTACAGGAATCAGCCCTTGGCTGAAGTGCCTTGGGGCCCTAGTGGGCAATAGGTTAAGATGCCTGCAGCCCCCCAACTCCCTTATATCATTAGAGGACTTCAGATCCACTTCATGATTTGTCTGGTTGTGAATAAAAGCTGAAATGCTACGTGATAATGTCTCTGAAAGGTTTTCAGGGGATGCGACGTCGTGAGGCTAGTTATCATAATTTTGACCAAAGAGAGAAATAGTCAACAGAAAACTCATGTGATAAGCCACTCAATACATTTTTACTGAGCATGTAATATGTTCCAGGCCCCATACAATGTGCTGGGGATGGAGCACATTGTTTTGCTTGAGTGTGGGAAGATAGAGGGGCTGGATGTCTTCTGTTTGCTTCTTCAGATCTGCCGCTCTCCCTTCTCAGCCCTCCTGTGTCCTAGAATGCTGATCTGAAGAGTCTATGTTGGGGGTTTCCAAATACCCCGTGTGCCACATCTGGCTTGGTGCCTTTTTTTACATGGCCCATGAGGTAAGAATGACCTTTGTCATTTAGAAAGGATGAAACAAGATCAAAGAACAATATTTCATGGTATGCGAATTATTCTAAATTCAAATTTCAGCATCCGTAAATACAGCCTTATGGATACCCAGCCACTCCCTTTTTGTTCACTGTTTTCTATGGCTTCTTTCTGCTCTAAAACAGTAACTGCCAGCAAGACCTGATAGCTTGAGAGGCATGGCATGTTTGCTATCTGGCCCTTTAGAGATGAGTGTTGCCAACCCCTGGCCTCCATCAGCAGATTCCTTGCCCTCTGCTTCTTACTGGCCTTGGCAAATGGATAGCTGGTGCTGGAGACCAGAGGACAGGGGATGGCAGGCTTTGGGGCATTTGTTTTCCAGCTGCTTCTCTTTGGGGTCTCTGGATTGGCTGAATCAGTTCCTGAAGGTCACGGCTCCTGCCAGGTTGTCCTCGAAATATAAAATCCCGTTTTTTTCTCTATGTGCTGGCATTTGCTCTTTCCCTTCCCCCTTCCCCCAGGCCCTGGGTGGGGTGCTAATGTACCCCCCATTCCCAGGCCCTGGGTACTGCACCATCCTGACGGTTTCTCCACACTCTACTTCCATTTTTGTAATCAGCCCCTTCATTAAGTGATGCTCAATCTGCGAGATTTGTTGGCGGTAACCCATTTCTTGCTTGGAACCTCACAGCTAACACAGTAATAAGTAAACAAATCAGATGAAGATCATTTCAGATGGTGAAAATAAAAGATTAAATAAAACACGAAACAGGGTGGTGTGCTAACAGAGGAAGTGAATGACCAGGGAGACATCTTTGGAGGTGAAGTTTGAATGCCGAGAAGAGTGAGGGAGAGATCTAGGGAGACAGCATTTTGGATTGGAGAAGCAGCTGGTATAAAGCTGTCATGTGCTTTTGGATTAGAGGAAGGGGCCAGTAGGCAAGAGGACGGTGAGTCATGCAAGACAAGGTGTGAGATAAGCTGGCGCCAGTTTATATATGGCCTGATGGATTATCCCAGATGAGCTATTGCTCAGATTTCATGGCTACTTTGAAACCTTCTGGTTGTGATTTTGCTTCCCATGTAAATCTCTCTAATAAAAAAGAAATATGATGGTCTTGCTGATTCAAGTAGTTCTATGCAGGCTGGGTGCGGTGGGATATGCCTTTCCTATCAGCACTTTGAAAGGCCGAGGCAGGAGGATCGCTTGAGGCCAGGAGTTTGAGACCAGCCTGGGTAACATAACAAAGGCCCTGTCTCTACAAAAATAAATAAATAAATAAATTCACCAGACATGGTGGCATGCACCTGTGGCCCTTGGGAGGCTGAGGCAGGGGGATCTCGTGAGCCCAGGAGTTTGAGGCTACAGTGAGCTATGATCATGCCACTACACTCCAGCCGGGGTGACAGAGCGAGACACTGTCTCTGAAAAAGAAAGAAACAAAAAACAAATAATTCTATGTAATCACTAAAATTTTCTTTGTAAACCAGGTGTGAGTTAAAGATTTTATTAAAAATAAGGTGAGAATATTTAAACAAAGATGGCATAATCTACTTTTTAAAAAAATCACTCTGGCTATTGTTTGGAGAGACACTGTTTGATAGCAAGAGTAGCTGGACAAACACAGATAGCAGGTCAAGGTTGTGTGGTGATCTGCAAGGCCCCAACCAGTGGGGCCATGGCTGGGTGCTGTTATAAATTTCTGTTGTTATTTTCCAGTGGAACTTTGAGAAGTTACTGTACTTAGGTGTGGTAGGTACCAGGGAATGAAAGAGTTGGTAGGTGGGATGGTGATGACTGGAATTAGGTTTTACTAACCTCTTGGAACATCCCACTTGGTTTTTCATGGAGAAGATATTGCATTTCTTTCTTTTATTTCTTTGGGAGATAATGTCTCATTTTTGGCATTTTTTTAATGCTTTGTAAAGCTTTGAAAGTCATACTCTACTCTCTATGCAGACAGTAAAGAATAACAGCCAGTTTTTGGATAGATTTTTATATTTTGTTTCTGTGAAAGAGAACAGGAAAAAGATTTTCATTAGCATAAGCTATTTGTGATTGTGTTTTGATCATACCCACTGGTTTTGATTGTGCTCTCTCTGCTCTCTGAGTTGTTTCTTTGGGTTTCTTGGTTAGGGTGCTATGTTTTCTGTTTTAGATGTTTCAGCCACACTCATTTACAGGCCGCACCTCATAAAGGCGTGTGCCACCATATCAGACTAATTTTCAAAACTTTTTGTAGAGATGGAGTCTTGCTATGTTGTCCAGGCTGGTCTTGAACTCCTGGGCTTAAGTGATCCTCCCACCTCAGCCTCCTCTCTCTCTCTCTTTCTCTCTGCGATGTTGTAAAGTTAATCCTTGCTGTCATCTTTTGATCATCTCCAATAACTTGCAAGAGGATGTTCTTTAGCTGGGATCACATTGCAGGGTGCCGAGAATATTTTTTCTCTTCCCTTCCCGCTCCTCTGCCATGCACCTTTGGGCATCTCCACATGAGCGATTCTGGCCCCTTCTCAGTTGTCAGCCTCCTGCTGCTTGAATGAGCTGTGTGAGCCCAGGAATGATCCTTCTTACACATCTTGGGCAATTTCACAAGACTCTTCAACACCTGCTTTTGTCCACTAAGAATTTTCCCTCAGCTTCTGTATTTCATTTAAATTTATCTCTTTTCCTGTGGCATACTTGTTAAGCCTTTTGGCAGGGGCTATCCATACTTTAAGACAGAACCATAAGCATAATTCATTAGTTTATTTAGCATTTTTTTTTTCTTTTTTAAGTTTTTTGTTTTCAAGATGTGGGTTACAATTCAGGGTTAGGTATGCAAATGTTCATTATGCAGGTACTTTTGTTGATGAGGTGTGCCCCACCCTCCCCCAGCAGATTCCCACTACTGACAATCCTTTTCTTATAGTATTACGATAATTGTTCAAGGCCCACTTATGAGTGAGAACATGTGGTACTCAGTTCTTTGTTTCTGTGGTAGATCACTCAGTATTATAGACTCTAAGTCCATCCAAGTTGCTGCGGTTTGTAAATTTGTCCTTCTTTATGGCTGCGTAATATTCCATTGTGTATATGTACCACATTTTTAAAAAATCCAGTCCTCTTTTGATAGACGGCTTGGTAGGTTCCATATTTCTGCCATTGTGAACAATTATTTAGCAAATATTTATTGGATACCTCCTATCTAGCTCCTGTGCTAGTGAATGGAAAATCTTTGTCCTCAAGGAGTGCTTAATGCCATGGGAGAGTTAGGCACTCAAACTAATAATTATAATTAATTAAAATTCTTATATAATATAATATATATTAATTATAATTATTACATAAATGTATAATTATATCATATAGCATATATAGCATTTAAATTATAAATAGTATATAAGTAAGTATAATAGAAAGATGATTGTTGCAAAGATGGTAAAGTGTCGTGGTTGACGGCCCAGATTCTGGTACCAGACAGCCTTGGTTCAAATCCCAGTTTCACCACTAGTTGCTCTGAGAAAAATTACTCCAACTCTCTGTACCTGATTTTCTCTATCAGGAACAAGGAGGTACAATAAAGGTTAAGTGAGTTAATATGGTAAAAACAACTAGAAGAGTGCCTGACATATTGCAAGTGGCTAAATGATCATTATTTATTGTTATTAATAGCCCCTCATAATCCTGGCAGGAATAAACTTTGAAAGGGAGGATATGACTGAATGTGGGATAGTTAGTTGCCATTTGGAATCTGGAACTTTTTTTAGAGCCTTCGTAAAAATCCAATTTCTGGTTCTTGAGATTATACAGTAACTACAAATATAGAACCAAACCATTAAAGACACTTTCAAAATATTTTCCTTTTGCTTTCATGAATTAGACCTTCTATATCTGGTTTGCTGTGTTGTAAGAAGAAGAAATGAATCTTTCCTGTTTACAGTAGAGCTAGTTGCACTGATTCTAGGGTATGTTTTTCATCATGCAATCCTGGACTTCAAGGCCTACCTCTTTTTAAATTAGCTGTCTTCTCTGTTGGCTTTCTAAGGAAATAGGTGACTGCAAAAACAATATATTGGTTTTAATTCCCATTTTTCAGTGTTGCACCTTCTAAGTGACATATGAATTCTTTTAAACATGAGGTACAGAAAACAGACACTCAGGTGCCTAGATTTCCTGCCTGCCAGTGGTCCCAACCTTCCAAATGTTTTTCTGAAGTCGTTTCTCCTGCCAGGCTCTTGTTGACATCATCTTTTTCCTTGGCATCTTGAGGGATTGAGTCTGAGATGCCTTTGAATCCTCATTACCTAGCATATTAGCTGCTCAATCATTGTTCATTGAATAAACAGATGAATACGTGATTTTAGTGTCTGTGTTGGTCATAAAATCTGTCTAGCAACTACCCACCTAGAGAACTGATTTCTTTCCTTTCTTCCTTCTGCATCTTATTTGTAGATAAGAAACTATAATATTTTATCTCCCTGGTAGCACTGCTGAATCTAGTTGTGCAGTTTGAGCATTGCATAGAAGTATCCAGATGAGAAGACAGGTTGGCGCTGAAACTCAGCTCTTGGTTCGTTCCCCAAACCATGTGCCCTGACAAGGGGCTCTATCTCATCAGAAGATGGGGGCTTTTCTCCCCTGCAGACAGGCCCCTTGCACTATCTCTTTTGCCCAGAGAGGACTCTCTTATCTAATTTGAGTACAGGCACCATACACAGAGGGTGCCAAAAAAAGTATACACATTTTAAGAAAGGAAAAAAAAAGCTACTAAAATTGTAATACTCAATATATACAAATAGCAAAAGATGACAATTCACGTTTGACTTCTGCAACTACAAGAGGTGCTCAAAGTGGTTACCATCAGTGTCCAGACACTTCTGATGTTGGTGAACTCCTGCAGGACTTGCTGCTGGTCGAAGCCTCCCGGATCTTCTCTTGTGTACATCACTCCAAATACCATGTGTCTCACACTTATCAGGAATGCATACAGTTATTAGGAGTGCTGGAAGTTCTGTTGTATACTCATGCCTCCATTGTCGTTGTACTTCCACAATGTTCTCGAATTTCACATACCACTTCAAAATGTTCTTGCACTCCTTGAATGACAACTGTGCTTCCGCCATTTTTTTTTTTTACTATCCTGCCTGTTGCATGGTAACGCCAGCATTCCTTTGATTAACCCCATGTTTTGAGCAGATGTTATACTACACATTGCTACCATCATTCAATTCAACTTCAAAAAGTAATACATAGATAACATCTCTTAAAATGTGCATACTTTTTTTGGCACCCCAGTGGTCTAGTAATAGCCTTGGCAGCAAATTCAGAATTCATTGCTATGTTCTATAATTCCCAAAGCAGAAGAGGCATAGGATAAGTAAATAATGCCCTCTTTTATTTCGCCTATTGCTCAAATGTAGATCTGTCATGGTATAAAAAACCCTTTTCCTCTTCTGTCACCCAGCTCTGTGATCTCCACACTTCAGAGCAGCTTGCTATTATTTTCAGGTGGTTTCATAATCATATGGAAAACTCATTAACAGTCTTTCCTCGCTACCAGAATATTAACTTTAAAAGCATCTCCTACTAATGACAAATTTTTAGCACCATCTGTATGTAGGTGAGCTGGAAGGAATCTAAAAGCAAAACCCCCACAGAATCCCTAATTGCCCTCTTAGCCAAGGTTTTTCAATTCATGCTCCTGTTGCATGTGTTGCGGGAACTGCTAACGATTAGAAAAATGAATAGTTGATGTCTTTTCCCGGTGCATATCCTGTTGGCTCTGCTAATAACTAATTAAGGGGCTGGAGAGCAGGGGACATACATCAACCAGGTGCTCCTTGAACTCCGGCTGGATGTGAACAGTACAAAGATTGACAAGAACTGGGCCCAGCCTTCATGGCCAACATCATCGTGCAACTAACCTTGCTTGCTCCTGGGCTGGTCATATGATTTCAGATGCATCTTTTATTTCCTCCCTAAAACTGACAGACGACAGGGTTCAGGTGGGTAACTTTAATGAAAGGAGGAGGCTGGTGGGATAAAAGTGGGTGTGGTGGAGATGAGGGTTGATGGGTGAGCACCAGCTCCTACCAAAGGGAACAGGATCCAACTTCATCCTCCAAGGTGTTGCCAGAGGATGAAGGGGACATCCTCCAAGGTGTCCCCGTATTATCAAAGGAATTGGACAAATCTAATTTTGATGTGAAAATGGGTGAGTTTTTAAATGTTGACTTTAAAAGGATAGAATTCTTTTTTTTTTTTTTTTTTTTTGAGTTGGAGTCTCACTCTGTTGCCCAGACTGGAGTGCAGTGGCCGCTCCCGGCCACCGCACACCGCAGCCTTGACCTGCTGGGCTCCGGCGATCCTTCCGCCTCAGCCTTCTGAGTAGCCGGAATTACAGGTGCGTGCTACCACGCCCGGCTCATTTTTTGAGTTTTATTGTAGAGATGAGGTCTCGCCAAGTTGCCCAGGCGGGTCTCGAACCCGTGGGCTCAGGCAATCCACTCACCTCGGCCTCCCAAAGTGCAGGATGACAGGCTGAGCCACCGAGCCCGGCCAATAGAATTCTTTTAAAACGATATGGGACAAATAGAACACTGCTAGGAGCAGACCATATCTAACCCCTGGAGGAGGAGGAGGTTAATGTGTCAGTCAGGGTTCTCCAGGCAAACGGAACCAATAGGAGATATGTATGCATCTCCTATGCAGATCTCCAACCCTCTTCTGGGGTTTTTTGAGGATTGAGAGAACAGGCTATGCAATTATGATCATATAAAAAATCTAAATGCCATCTCCTAGTTTCTGCTTCTCAAGGGGTGCTAATATTAGCATTCTATTAGCTAATAAAGTAGCACCAACTTCTTGTACTCAATAAAATAGGTAAAGTGAGAATGTGCAATTCCCTACCCCCAAGGGACTTGGAGAGTGATTTCCATCTTTAGTAACTAGCTTTCCAATGCTTTCTCTTGGAAATGTAGGCATCATCTAGCATGGTGAATGCTAATGGACACCCCTCATTAAGTGTTGCCTAGGGCTTGGTCCTGAGCTGAGGTCGCACACACGTGATCATTCAGCTGTTTCTCACAGCAGCAGTGAGGCAGATGGCAGATGCTACTGTCCCCATGCTACAGATGGGGAAACTGAAATGCGAGGAGGTTAAATTTATCTTGCCCAAGGTCAAGTTAAGCAGCAGAGCCGAGATTCAAACCCTGTACTGTTCTGTTAGCTTGGCATCTGGTGGTAGAGAGACCAATGAGAGCAGCTCCTCAAAGTGGTGAGGAGAGTTTGCTTAGGGTGGCCACTTGACTATGTAGAAGCCGGTCTTGAGCACCAGCTCTAGGAATGAAATTCTCCACTGGCCTTCAGTGGGGGCTACCTCAGGCCTGCTTTGGATCATTGTGCAGGCTGTGAACTGCCCAAGGCTCCTGATCCTGGGCCAGTGGAGTGTGAAATCTAATCTGTGCTTCACCCATAAATGGAGGCTCTTGAGGAGCTGCATTAGCTCAGAGGGAGGCTGTTTTCTCCTGCACGCAAGTCACTGTGCAGAGCTGGGGGTCCTGGCCAGCCTGGAATATCTTCCCTTTCTATACAACTTTGACTCACGGTTTTAAAAGCTCTTCCTATTCCTTTCTAAGCATTTGAATCTTGCCAGCCAACCTTATGGCCCTACCCCCTCGTACACATTCTCCTGACATCCCAAGTTCACTTGCTCTAATCTGAAGACCCTCTCAGCCCCACTTCATCGATAGATTCATTTATTCATTGGTCCATCAACGAACACTTATTAAACATTTACTGTGTGCCCTGTGCTGTTCTAGATGCTGGAATGAAAACAGGCATAAACTCAGATGTAAGTCAGGAAGTGTCTTTGTAGTCATGGAGTTCAAATTTGTGGAAGGAAAAGGATTATAAAAAATAGTTATGCCGGGCTCGGTGGCTCAGCCTGTAATCCTGTGCCTTGGGAGGTTGAGGTGAGTGGATTGCCTGAGCCTGCGGGTTCCAGACCTGCCTTGGCAACTTGGTGAGACCTCATCTCTACAAGAAATCAAAAAATTAGCCTGGCGTGCTAGCGCGCGCCTGTAGTTCCAGCTACTGGGATGGCTGAGGCGGAAGGATCGCCGGAGCCCCGCTGGTGGAGGGTGGGGTGGCCGGGTGCGGCCACTGCAATCCAGTCTGGGCGACAGAGTTAAAATCCAACAAAAAAAAAAAAAAAAAAAAAGAAAGAAATTCTGCCATGCACCTTCTCAGACCACAGTAGAATTGGAAATCAGTTCCTCC
>CAUYQG010141057.1:0-15124 GCA_963574415.1 Tarsius wallacei
GTCTTTTCCTGCCTTTCTTATTTTAGGTGCTTTTCTACTTATAGAAACTGAAAATGTATCCCTTTCTAGAGAGTTATGGAGATGTTACTACTCTACATTTTCCCTAAGGAGAGAAGTTTGATAAATTATTTAAATATCCACTTTTCTCTGCTAAAATGTTCACTATGTTTTTCTCTAGGTAAAATGTGAAAACACTTATTCTATGGAGCCATTTATATGCACCATTTTTCTTCTTAAAAGCTTCCCATCTCCATATCCATTGCTTTGGAAATCTTAGGAGACATTATAATGAAATATTGATTGCCCTCTTTCTTGTCTCCACCCTACTCTAATGCTTTACAACTTTAGGATGATTTTTGTTGAGGAAGCACTCATTCAGAAACTTGTGTCTACATTTGGTTTTCTTCAAGACAGCATAGAGCATTGGCTGGGGCACTGGCACCAACACTTCCACACATCAGCGCCTCTTTGCGATGTTTGCTATTAGGATATCATGTCTTATTAGCAGCAAGAACATTGAATCACTAGCCTCAGAAGGAATCTTCCAATTCCCCAGAGATGGCAGTTTTAACAGGATGGCAGTGGTTAGGGAGGAGACTATGGTCTTTGGGAGTGAAGAGAAATCATCCAGGGCTCCATTGCAAGTGGGACAAGTTTGACTTCCGAAAAGACTGGAGCTTATGAGCCCTCACAGAACATCCAAAACTCACCTTTGAACACCTTCCTGGATGGGCCAGATTAGGGTGGGGAGCAATGCTGGGGAAGGTCCCAATTTCTTATAAAATAGCAGGAGTTTGGTTCTAATAAAATATATTCTGGAGTTAAAGTCAGAGAAACCTAGGCTCAGAGGCCATCCAGTCCCCTGGTCTACAGACTTGGCAATCTTGGATAACTTAGTTAGCCTTCACTATTTTCTTATAAGCTAGACATAGATAAGGACTGCCTTTTTATTGATGTTGTAAGGCTTCAAACAGATAATTTGAGTTAAATGCCAACATAGACCTACAGATCCTTAAGAAATGTAAAGCCTCTCTCTTTCTTGAGATAAAAAGGAGAAAGACAGCATTAGTGTTTATAAGGAGACCCAGGGTAGTTTTTCCCACTAAAACTAAGGAGGTGCTAGGGAAATCAGTCTCCCATGGATAGTCATTATAAAACAGACCCATCTGTGAAGTTATGCCAGTAAAACCATCAAATAGCAGAAAGCAGAGGAGAAAGAGGTTTCAGAGTTGCTCTTTTTTTCTGTTGCGGCATAATTAGCCACCCTAAAACTTAGCAGTTTAAAACATGGGTCATATTATTGTCTCTCATGGTTCTGCAGTTTGAGCTTTATTGAGAAATTCCTTTAGGGGTCTCATTTGGGGTCTCTCATGTGGTTTCAGTCACATGGTGGCTAGATGTGTACTCATCTGGAGACTCCCCAAGGAAACTAGGACAACATGACCACTCTCCCTCTTCACACTCTGGGCCTCTCCTCCCCACGTGGTCTCTTCAGCAGGATAGTTAGATTTCTTCTGGGGAAGCTCAATGCTCTCAAAAAGCAGGAGTTTCAAGAGGGAGAAAGCAGAAGCTTCCAGGCTTTCTCCAGGCCTGGATTCAAAGCCCAAGAAGGTGACTTCCTTCTCATTTTGTAGTAAAGCAGCTCCAGGCCCAACCCAGATTCAAGGGGTGGGGACCGAAGAGCTGCCCAGAGAGGCCTCAGAGACCTCTGCCAGCAGTCTAGATGGTGGATGTCTATGAGTTAACACTAGCCTGTGTTTTGCACACAGAACATTTTCATAAATAAATGCCAAGTGACTGAATGAGCACATAAATCATTTTTCTCGGTCCAGATTAATTTTGTTTAGTTCTTGGTCAGATAAAATTGCGAAGGGTTGAATCTGTGGCTGGCACACCTGCAACAGCTGCTGTTTAGAATGTTTTCAGGCTCAGCACAAGACAGGCTCTTCAGATAGATTTATTCTCCACATCCATTCAGCTAGCAACTGTGTTGGGTCATCCTCAAGCTTCCCAAGGAAACATTGCTGATTTTACAACCCAATATTTTAATGCAATCATCTCCAATTTAACTTAGAACTGGGTGTATGGTTTCTATTTTCAAAATACTCCTGCCTAGTCTTCCAGGGTTCTTTAGAAAGCAGGAATGCATCTTTTATTTTTATTTTGGCAGCCCAAGTTACCATGCCAAAGTTTCTCCTGGGAAAGAGACCACCTAGAGCCCATGATTTCAGGAACCTGGGGAAGGAGGCACACCCACAAATTTGTGGATTTCTCACTTGCTGACTGCTTTCAGAGAGAAAAGTATTTCATTCCACAAAGTAAAACCTGGCTTACAAGAAGGACAGGGCTGGTAGAACCCCTGCCAAGATATCAGTGACTGCTGCTAGATGCTCTAGGATCTAGAGTTTATACGAGGGGAGAAGGAGAGAATACTACAACAAAAGGACACCAAAATTTTGGAACTGTGGATCGTAAGAATAGAACTAAGAGGCAAATTTTAAGTTACATCTTTTTTCTTTCCTGCTGGTTCCAGCCAATTCTTCAAGAAACACAGTCACCTACCCATTTGCTGTTTCTTCTCTCTCACCATAAGACTCTTCAGCCTAATACTCAAGAGGCTCTTCATGATCTCTCTACCTTTCTACGCTTTTAGTACAAGTTATATAGGCATGCTCAACAGATATTTGTAGAAGGAATAAATATATGAATTACAGCATCTATTTTCCCTCTAAATATGCCTGTTTCGGTCACACTAAAAGTCTTACTATGGTTTAAAAAAAAAGAAAGAACTCAAAATTTTTATCACTTTTGCCTTTTTTCTACAGGTATTCTCTCCATCTGGTATGTCCTACCCTATGAAGTTTCATCACTGAAATTCTACTCCTTTGTAGTGGTTTGGTTATGAATGCCAAATCTTTCAGGAAATCTTCCTGAATCTCTCCAACTATAAAGAACTCCTTCTGTTGTCAATTGGCTCATCATTACTTCTAAAATAATAGCTTCAATTATGCCTAGTATTAGCTTGACAAAATTTTCTGAATGGCAAGTTCAGGAAAAATCTGTGAAAGGAGGTAACACTGGATTAGGGAAATGAAAGGAATCGATTCCATACTAACCATTTACAAAGGTTTAAACTTGAACGTCCATACCAAGTTTGTAATTCCACATGGCTACAGAGTTAGAAACTGATGTCTGAGGTCTACAGGAAGACAGAGACTTGGTCACTGATAGCCTTGGGGTCCATCCCAGTGACTTGAATTTCCCATGGAGGTGAGGGAAAGTCCTTGCCAGGTTTTAAGAACAGGCATGGCTCATCTTTTTAATCCATTTTTAAAACCCTGGGGTCAGCAAACATAGTGACTGAAGATAACAATAATATCAGCATATATGGAGTGCTTACTGTGTGCATGGCACTGCAGCAGTCACTTCACATGCATTAGTTAGTAGGTGCTGAATAAAAGTTTATTCCATTAAATTAAATGGAATTGCAGCTTCATTCCATCCAGACATGGTAAAAATAGAAACTGTCACTATAGCTTTAGCAAAGAAAGTTTAAAAATAGTATAAGTCTAAAGAAGTTTAGCAATGAAAAATGATCAGAATAAAGGAGAAAATTTGATTATTCCTCAGCTAAAGGCCAAACCAGAATGACTCAGGTAATAAAAAAAAGGGAGAAAGGTAATATTTTAAGTGGTAAAAGAACTAAAGAGGATTTTATAAACACTTTAAGGGAGAAAAAGATAAACCACAGAGAAAAAATGGGTCTTCAAATAAATGAGTGGGAAAAGGGAATTAACAATAAATGAGAACAGCTGAAATATTGAACTCATCCTTTGCAAGAAAAATGAGAGGAAATAACTTAGATTCTTAGCAAGTAATAAAATTCTCGCAAAATACTTAATAGGGATAGAAATCTAGTAAGGAAATATTCATTAAATTTAATTCATCATTTTTAAATAGACAACCCACAGTCCTCCCAAGGTGCATTTCCACCAGAAATCAGATCCGAATTAGCGCTTTCCTTCAGTCATGGCTCCTGAAAACACTGACCTTGAGGAGAGACTAAATGTGCTGCAGAAGGACAGTCCAAATGGCAGGTATGGCCCCCAGGCAACACCAAGGAAAGCAATGCGGGAAGCAACAGTGGCATGCTGGGTTCTGGTTGTCCTCTTGTGACAATAGCCAGCCTCCCCCTACAAAAAAAAACCCCTGAGCTCTTACAACTCACTCAAATTCTCTGTTCTAAGGCTACTTCCCAATCTTTCTAAGTCTCAGAGGTTTTTTTCTTCTTCTTCTTCTTCTTCTTTCTTCTTCTGTAAAATGGGAATGCTTAATTAGTTCTTTTTCCCTTCTAACCCTTACTTGTCTCACATTTTCTATGCCTGATTTTTCTATAAGTGAAAATAAGAGGAGAAGGAAAGAGAGAAACAGAGACTGTGAGAGGGAGAAGCTATGTATATATAGACCCATGTGTAGGCTAATACCTGTGAAATTTTGGAAAATGATCAGAAAGGTGGTTTGAAGCATTGCTTCCTGTCATAACTGTCAACCTGGGAATTTTGTCTTATCCAACAGTAAGACCCACTCACTGATTAAAATGGTGGTCATAAACACAGGACTCAAAGTTACTGAAAATTGAGACTTCTGGGAGGTTGGGAAAAGAGGGATAGAGAAGAATGAGAACAAGTCATAAAGAGGTAATCCAGACCAGAATTGATAGGTAATTAATCAAACAAGCATAACCTCAAAGCCAGGAAGTCTAAGAGGAAAGGGTCCCAACAAAACCAACAAAAATAATTCTTTAATTAGAGTACATTAGCCATTCTGGGGAAAATAAACACAGTAAGAGTGTATGTCACAGGACCAAAGAAATAGGAAGTCACATGGTTAAGAAACCATGACAAAAATCTAGGCAGAAAGAAAAGAGACAGTGAAGACAGTTTGATAACTAATCCCAATGAAAGAAAGACAATTTGTATCAACAAGCTCTTGATGAATGAAGAAAAATGAATACATGAATCAGAGAATAAATCAAAGCCTTCTAAAATGTATCTTGATTTATCTGAGTTGTCCTAGAAAATAAGGGCCAATCACAGTGCTTTGCACTTCGTTTTCCAGTGGTGGCCAAGCCTTTTAAATGATGGTACAAGCAATTCTATCTGCAAAAGATGGTTAAATTCAGTCAATATAGGCATGTTCTGAATGTTACAAAATCTCAAAATCTTACATCCAGACTTTTTTAAAAAGTAAGATTTGCAAAAAATATATTGAAAGTAAAAGCCACAAATTGGTAAAGGAAAAGCCAGATGAAAAATACAAAAGAAATATTTTCCCAAAATGTTGATAAGAGCCTAGTATGTTAAGAAGACAGGTCCCAGGTGAGAATGTGGACCCGGCCCAGCCACTTAGGAACAGCTGCTCTCATGTGACTCTCACCACTTTGAAGATGTACCTGTTACTAACAGTTGAAATGCACGAAAAGAAAAAAAAATACGGGGGGATAGGGAGGAGGGGGCCGAAAGGGAGGGTGGAATCTTATAACCACACTGGCAATATCACCATCCCCAGAGCCAGCTTCTCACTAGGATGGAAATGAAGCATTTTGAGGAAAATGTTCACATTAGTATGGAAATCATATAGCTGTTCTCATAGGAGCAGAATTATGATCAAAATCACGGCTACAAAGGAACTGGGGAGAGAGAATCAACACTGGAGTTCAACGTTAACTTTTTACAGCTGAGAAAACAAGGTTTAGGGAGGGGAAATGCCTGTCCCTCAATGGCATGGTCACGTCTGATGGCATGGTAGACACAGTATAGCTTAAATCGGGAGGCAGGAGCAGGATGGCCCAGAAAAAGGGAGGAGAGTTGAGAGAGATTCAGGTGAAATGCTGTTCACCACCTGTAGGGAGCGCCACCTTGGCTCTTCGCTTCCAACCCATCCACTACTCTATTAGATTGGGTTGGTGCTCCTTCTGGACACAAAGAGAAACACGGACACATAACTATTGGTATTTTTCTTTTCCATCTAGACCCTGAACCCTAAGAGGGAAAAGGGTGTATCCCACTAAACTTAGTGGTGTGACTCTAGTGAGCACTCAGTAACTGTTTGTTGAAAGAATAAAAGGATGGAACACTAAGTGAAGACTCCAAGAGCAGATTGTCAAAGACCCCAGGCACGTACCCATAAAACCGGAGCAGGAACTCTATAAGCAGAAAGACGTGTGCTGCTCCATGTTACCCTGGACCCAGCTGTTGCACTGGATACTGGAGAGCTGAGCCAAGGACCCAACTTGGTCTCTGTGGGTTCTTCAGGGAATACATAACTAACCAAATAGCCTGGCCAACAGATAAACAAAACAAGATCTGTAAAATATACTTACCTATTTATTTGCTTCCTCCATGTGTCTTGAACTGAATGCCCTGTAGGGAAAGTGACCTGGCTGAAGTGTTTGTAATCTGGGAGGATTAAAATGAGATGAATCCTAATGAAAGCAATGCAGACCATGCGTGACTCAGGGAGGTGTGGATAGAGGGTGATTAATAAACAAGTGGGCTGTCTCCACCCTGTGGTGCCTTCATCACTAAAATCCTACTGGAGCCCATAGCACGAGCACAGCTCACCGCAGCCTCAAACTCCTGGGCTCAAGTGGTCCTCCCACCTCAGCCTCCCCTGTAGCCAGCTACTCATCATTTTATTCCGACTCTCTAATTTGGTTTCTAGAACATCATAGGCATTCCAAGAGTAGTAGAACCCACAGCAGAGTAGCACTAGTAGCAGCAGTAGCTGCCCTTAATTGAACGCCTGATATTCTGCCAGGCACTGTGCACAATTCGTGTCTACCTATTTCATCTCATCCTAAAAGCAACTCTAAACAGTAGGTGCTTATTATCTCTATTTTGCAGGCTTCCCCTCTTACAGGCGAGAAAAAGAAAGATAAGCAAGATCAAACAGCCTGCTTATATAAGTGGCAGAGTCAGGATTCACACTCACATCTCATGGACCCCGGAGTCTAATTGAATAAATACACTGGCTCAGATACTGAAGTCACTGAAATGCTGCCACTGCCTGTGATGTGAGCCTGAATTCAAAGGCACCCACTGTTCCTGGAGCCCCACCTTTACTCTCCACTGCTCCTGCACAGTCTGTCTCGTTCTGTCCTAGAGAATTGTGGAATTCTGGAGTCCTAGGGCCCTCAGAGATAACTCAATAGGGACGGAAGCCCTGGCGATGGCATGGCCTGCCCAACATCCCTCCAAGAATCTGGGGCAGAACAGAATGAGCAGCATGGTAGTCTGGCTCTCCGAGCTCAGTGCTTTCTCCATTATTCCCCGACTTCTTATGTTGTGATGCCAGGCTTAGTCCTCAACACAGAGAGAATCCCAAGCAAAAGCACAGAAATTTTTTTTCTGCCAAATCCAAGAAGATAAAGCCAAGAGCTCCCATTATTAAATACAAGAAGAGAACATCATAAGCTTGGCCTGTTTTCTTTATTCCGGTCTGCTTCCTATCTTCTGTCCCCCAAACCCACTGTCAAGTGATTTGGGGTTGAATCCCTCAAGTAAATGCTGTTCTTATGATACCTCCTGAGAGGTAGGTGTCCATGCCTGTCACCCACTTTCTGTTGAGTAAAATTAAAATGGTAGCCTTGTACCTCTGTCTCTTCACTACTGTCTTTAGCCTACTGGTCCTTGACTGTTGTGCGGTAGAAAGGGTTTGCTTTTTCCACTGGCATCTATTGAGCATGTCCAGGCGGGCCAGCCTGTTGCAACTGCAGTCTGTGACTGTTGCCCTGGTAATTAGCTCATCCCGCCTCACCACAGAGGCTCACCTAATGGAACGATGTCTTCTATTTGGCAGACAAGAGCTCTGGCAACACACTGACTGAAGAATTCCATTGTCCCTTTGAAGGAGGCACATCTTTACATTCCAAAACCAGAACAAAATGGCATAAGGCTTTTTTCTACACATACAGTGCAATACCAGAAAGAACACTGTATCTGATTTCCTCTTGCATACGTTTGGCATATCACCCCATGGTTGTGAGAAGTTCAATGAGGCTAAATAGAAAAATACACATGAAGCAGCTAGTGCCATACAGACACACCTCCAATGTTCAATGGCAGGTCACTCTTCTCCTACTCTCCAGGCTTCCTTTTTGACATAGCTCAAATGCAGTCATTTCCCCCAAGATCTTCCTGAGACCCTCCCTCCACTCCCACCCAATTATGGAGATGTTTCATTGACACTCAACTTCTTTGGACAATGATCACATTCTGGCTTGCATTATTATCATTTATGTATCTTTAAGTTAGTGACAGGGACCTTGTCTTAGTTACTTTGCTTGTAGCAGATGAACGGAGTTGAATTGGAATGCAGTGGATAGGACTATGCATTACTAGCTCTGTCATGAACTTGCTGTGAGATGTTTCTTTGTACCTGAACTCACTTATCTGCAAAACAGGAGGGTGAGACCAGAGAAGAGGCATTTGTCCCAGAGCAGTAATTCTCAAAACATCCCCCCAAATCAGATTACCAGGATCACCTGAAAGCTCATTAGAAATGCAAAACATCAGGCCCACCCCAGGCCGGAATAAGAAACTCTGGGGGTGAGACCCATTGTTAAAGCGTGAGAACGACTGTCCTTGAAAATACAAGAAAATATCAGAGCTCTGGGGAGTCCTAAAGCTACATGTAAAAATCTATGTGTCCATATAGATACTTGTGTGTCCTTTACCTGGAAAGAGTGCTTAATTTTCATGGCATTCTCAGGTTCCCTGGCCTTAAAAAAAGGGGGGGGGGTTCCTGAGTAAATCCTGCCCTCCTGTTCCCTCTTGATATAAAATGCCCTGAGTCTTACTAGAAAGAAAAAGAACATGTGACAATTAACATAATCACTGCTTAATTTCTGTGCTGATTGATTAGAGGAACACAAGCCAAGGGACCAAAGCGATATGCCAACCAGGAGTTCAAAAAAGAAAAGCATTTATGTGAGTCTGCCAAATACACTGAAGATGAAAGTAGTTCCAGACCTCTGTTCCGCCCAACATGCTGATGCCAGTGTCCCTCTGCCACCTCAAAAATTATAGCTTCTCAGAGTTGGAAGGGTTGTCAGAGTCCCTCTGAGCCCTATCTTAGGACCATCTAGGGAGTTTTAGAAAGAACCAGAGCTACGGTCTACTTCCAGAGACTCCTACATCATTGGTCTCAGATGGGGGGGGGTCTGACCAGTCTCCTTTTATAAGTTCCCCCAGGTGATTCTAAAGTGAAGCTATAAATGAGAATTTCTAAGCCTAGGAGAGTGTTTCTCAAAAAATTATTGTCCACCTACTTTCACTGGAACAAAACCGGGTCATTTTTTATGCCTATCAGTCATGGACACCTGTTGTAAAATGATGGAGGAGGTGCCAGAAGCTCGGAGAGAAGGTCTGTGAATGAGGACTGGATTTGATCTTGGAACTCACTTGTGAACTCAAATCCTGGGTCCCCAAAATCCCATGTCTTCTCTAAGCTCGGTTTCCTTGCCTGTGAGAAATAAGGTAGTTCTGTCTTCTCACACGCTGTTGTAGGAAGAAATGAGATAATGATGCAAAGGTGCTTTGGAAATGATGATGCATCAGGTCAGTACATGGTGGTAACGATGTGCCAGGGAGGAAGGCAAGTTAGAGGGACTGAGGAAGTTTCCAGTTTCTCAGTGGGAGGCTGCTGATGAGACTGCCCACCGGGTTAAGAACAACAATGGGCAGAACAGAGGTATGGAAGGGAAGGCAAGGATGATACCTGCACTCCCAGCAGCATCTGTGAGGATGGCCCAGGTGAGCTTGCTTCTTCCCCAGCTTTTTGGAGTAGGGAGTGCTAAAGGGTTAACTTATTCCAATATTGATGCTATCAGGTTCTGCCTGTTGCTGGCAGGATTGTTGTTGTTCCTGCTAATTAAAAACAGGTGCATTTGCCTGAGACTCACTTATGCTGGGAGCTTTCTGGGTCTGGTTGCCCTGGAGACTACCATCACCACAGGTAATCAGTTTAGGGGGAAGAGTTCTAGCTTCATTTGCATATGAGAATTTGGGTTTCACCTGAGGTTCATAAAAATAACTGAAAAATTACATGAGCTTAACTGTTCTCCCAGAGAGAAAATGGCTTGATTAAAAAGGTTTCTGCAAAGGCAGAAAGGGTAGCAAAAGAAGAACATGACCACTTGAAAAGGGAGTTAAAACGGAGGTACAAAGAGGACCAGTTGCTCAAAGTCACCCCACACTGGGTAAGGATGAGTCATCATTCAAACCCAGATCTCCTGGGTTTCACCTTGTTACTACACTGCCCTTTCTGCCCTGAGCCTCGAACTCTTGCATAAAATGAGTGTTCATCACACTTTCCATCTTGTCCTGTGAGTCTATGGCACAAGTCCATCCTACTGTGGCAGAAGAGACTGTTACTCTTTCAGTCTCAACCCATCTGGCCATCTCAGAACAAAGGTCCCGAGTTCTCTGACTCTGAGTTAAGGATGGAAGAGATAGTTGAGAGACAATACTGAGAAAGAGACTCGTGCAACTGAACAATGCACCAGACTTTGATTTGGAGCTTCGTGGTTGGGCAGATTTGAGGCTGACATTTGGAGTGGATGATTTGGATGTCAAAATGAAGCCAAGAATTTGATTTATAGTGGCTAGGATCTGTGCCCAAGGATTTAACGTCTGATTTTCCCCCAACTTTTTAATTTACAACTCTTGAGCCAATTTAATTGGATTTGTCTTCAGTGGGGCTGTTTATTATCATTTGAGAAGGCAGGTTTTCAAAACACAAGCCTTCAAAATTATACCGGGGATAGTGAAGAATCAGAAAATAAGAATTCCAATACTCCTTGCTAATTTACCCACACAGCAGGAAGCACGGTGAGAGGAGTCTTGAGTTAGTGTGTTACCCAGAATGACTTGGCTAGATTACAACTACGGAAAAGTTTAGCCAAATCAACTTCTCTTCCCCAAGTCTGATTGAGGATTAGAAAATTTGTCTCTCCCTTCCTTCCTTTGAACAAAGAAACTCAAAGTTACCTTTCTGAACCTTCCCCTCAAATTTAGCTTTCAAGATGTTATCGAAAGCAAATTTTCCAACAATCTACCAGCTTTTCAAGATCACTCAGCTTAGCTGTCACTCAATGACTCTGAAGGAGCTGCAAAAAAGTGGAAATTGCACTCGTCTTAAAGTCAGAAAATGTGCATTTGTTTTTCTCTCCAGCCCATATGACCTTGAAAAAATCACTTCCCCATTTCACTCAAATGTTTTATCACCTAAAAGACAGGAGCACAACACTTACCCTTTCTGCCCTAGGAATCCATGAAGATCCATTGAGGTGGCATGGATACATGTTGGACAAATCAGAAACACTGTTATTGCTTAAACCAAAGGGCTGGAAGGAAATGGCTCTCCCTCAGGGAGGGGCACAAAACTATTGCACAGAAGCAGTGCAGGAGAATACACAGGTTTTAGAGTGGGGCACATCTAGGGTCATAGCCCACCTCTGCCACTCATAACTCTCCCCTGTGGCCTCTAAGCCCTAGTTTCTTCTCCCATAAAATAGAGATAAGATGTCACTCATTTGTTGTCAAAATTAAAGAAAATGATTTAAATTCCAAGAGTTAACACTGAATAAAAATGCAATGAAATTTCCTTCCCTAGTGCAGTGGTTAACCATCCAGATTCTACAGCCAGACTAAATGACTCAAATCCCACCCATGTAGCTTCCTATCTGAGTGACCCTGGAAAAACTTCTTAACCTCTCTTATCTTGGCTTCCTCGTCTGTAAAACAGGGAGAATTATAATATCTAACACATAGGGTTGTCATGAGGATTAAGCTTAAATGAGCATATGACAGTCCTGTGTCACTTATTGATGTGGATATGTTCTGAGAAATTCATCGTTGACCAAGTTCATCACTGTGGGAACATCATAGTGTGTGCTCACACAAACTTAGATGGCCTAACCTACTACACACCTAGGCTAGACAGAATGATCGATTGCTCCTAGGTTTCAAACCTCTAAAGCATGTCACTGTGCTAATATTACCCATTGTGTTCCACTGTGGGCAACTGGAACACAATGGGTAATATTTGTGTATCTAAGCATAGAAAAGGCACAGTAAAAAATGCAGTATTATATTCTCACAGAACCATTGTTGTATATGCAGTTTGTCATTGACCACAGTTTCGTTATGTGGCACATGACTGCATTTGAAAAATGTTTTTAAAGCGCCTGCCCATAGAGAGTGCTATTTAACAAACAATTTTAATAAGATTCACTCAAACCTGTGCTTTACTCAAGCAGCACTAGTAATCTAAAGAATTATAGGAAAGGCTAGCCCTAAACTTCACCCTTTGTTACCTCACTGCAAAGTGCCAAAGTGCCAACTATTTCCATTTTGAGACTCTGTCCCCAACATACACATGTACAATACAGAACAAACACAAAAACAAAGTTTCCCATCAAGTCATTGCTATGCCAAATGGCCCAGTGTCTTAGATGGAGGAAGAAAGGTTGGGCACTGATGGGCATGACATGCCCTCCTTACTTTTCTAGTTGCCATCTCTTTTTTCACGTCCTTAGTCACCACAGAGACTGGGAATCCATTCTCTGCCACTCTGTTTCTCTAGGCATGTTATGAAATTTCTCATCATGTATTCATTAAAAAATAAAAAGAAATCCCCTTAACAAGTCAATTTAGAGGTCCTATGGTGTTCATTTGTTACAAGGGAATTTTTATGTGAAATCATGTTACAGGCCAAGGTCTCATTTTGCCTCCTGTTCTATATCCTGGTCTAGAGCTATTTTATTTTAAACAACACAAGGCATAGACTGAAATTTCCCAAGAGAATTTCAGAGCAATTTCTCATTTCCTGCCCCTATGAATTTATATTCTTAAAATAGAAAGTTTCTTCTGAAATCAGGTTAATATGAACATGAAATGATGGGGGAAAACGTTGAAAAGGATGAACATTAAACCTTTACAAAATCCATTTATAAGAGGCTGCATCTCATTCATGAGAACGAAAACAAGCCACTCACTGGCACTGGAACTATTTAACTTTCATTCACTCACTAATTCAAAAATATTTATTGAATGCCTTATATGTGCCAGAGGCTACAATCAGCATTGGCGTTTATAGTCAGGAAAGAAAGACGAATAAAAAAGACAAAGTAGAACATAGGCCTGTGCTGTGGCAGAGGTGAGCCTAAAGAGTGGTTAGAGTTCAGATCCTGATGCTCCTAATCACTGAGCGATGATCAGGGAAGGCTTCCTGGAGGAGTATTCCAACATATGAGTCATTTTAGGGACGAGTTAGTAAGAGTTAGGAAGAGCAGGAAAGGACTGTGACCACAAAGAGAAGCTCATGTCTGAAATCAAAGAGGCCTAAAGGTGAGGAGAGAAAACATGAGTAAAGCTTACAGGCAGTGAAATGGTAGACAAGGTTAGAGAGGAAAGCCAACCCTGGACCAGGAAAAGCTTTGATAACTATGCTAAGAGATTTCATTCCTACCCTAAGAGCTGTCAAAAGCCATTAATGGATTTTACACAAGGGAATGATGTGTCCAGATGTGTGTTTCAGTAGGACAACCTAGTAGCAATGCGAATGGTGGAATGAAGGACACCAGGCAGGGGAAGCCGGACCAGTTAAGAAGCTACTGCAATATTCCAGTGAAAAGTGATAAAGGCCAGAAGAGACACAGTGGCCAGGTGAGCAAAGAAGAAGGCACAGAACATAGAGTTATTTAGAAGAAAGACTCCAGAAGCCTGTGTTCTAGTTATCTCTATTCACTCCAAAGGGGAAGGGAAAAGTTTCATCTTGGAGTTACGGGGAGAGCCAAACACACAACACTGGACAGTTGAGACTCACAGCAGTTTATTAATCACAGTCAGGTGAGAAAGACACTGCATACCACACAGGGCCAGGTGAGGTTGTCCTAGGGAATAGACTGTACCAGCAGGAGCTGTGGGAGGAGAGTTTTGTAACATCAAGAGAGTGAAGCGCCCCATGATTTCCATGGGAGGATGAGATTGGCTTGTTTGAATAATTCCATGGCCTGGCAGGGAACTGAAATCCACTACCCACTGATAAGCAGGAATTGTGCCTGGCCCCTAGTTAACAGGCTGTGTTTAGCTAGGGGACCTTATTTGCTGGGGCAGACTGGGGTGGGGAACTTGGGACTAGATCATTCACTCAAGGCCCACCTGATTAAAGCAGATGTCAAGGCAGTTCATATTACTGTCTTCATTTTAACCTCTTACTGAAAGACATGGAAGACAAGTATGGGAAAGGAATCCAGATGTCTCTAGGGTTTCTGGTTTGGGGAATGGCTGGTGGTGGTGCACTTTCTTAAGATAAGGGACTCAGATGGTGCATGTTTTGAGGATATGATCATGTGTTCACTTTAGGCACACTGAGTAGAAGAGATTGAGTGTAAAAAGCCTGTGGGTTGAGTTGGAGAAGCCTGATAAGTAATCGGGTATAGAGGTCTGGAAGTTAGAAAAGTTTCACCCTCTACCTTCTGGAAGTCTTCCTCTTTACACTCTCCTTGGTCAGAGGGTTTTTGCCACGGCCCGCATGGCTGCCTTGAGGGTCCCAAGAGAGAGCAACGAGAAATTAAGAAAGACATAGACACAAAGACATAAAGAAAAGCTGGAGCCAGGTGGAACACTTTCCTCTGATGGAGGACAAATGACCCCGAACTAGCTCAGTGTGTTTATTTTATAATTAAGCACAAAGAAAGTTGGGAGGGATTCAAAGTCTATAAGGGATCCATAACGAAATTTGTTGCTACCTAAAGGCGAGTTGTTTCGCAGTTACCTTGTTGTGGCTAAGGCTTTATTTATGCTATGTGCAACTGCATGTGTGAGCATCTGAGACACTGTTTCATGTAGCAGGCTGTATCCCTCACCTTTGGCTAGGATGCAGAGTTACCAAGCAAGACCTTGCCTACAAGCTTGGGGCCATTAAGCGAGACCTTGCCTTCGCTTGGGGCCTTTACTCAAGGCCTGCTACAGTGACAGTGCCCATCTGCTCCCCACATCACATCCACTCCCGACACGTTTTAGTTTTAAGACACTAAGTTTTGGGGTGTTTTGTAGCA
>CAUYQG010141059.1:0-12298 GCA_963574415.1 Tarsius wallacei
CTTAAACCCCACCATTAAAAAAAAAAAAAAAAAAAAAAAAAAAAAAAAAAAAAAAAAAAAAAAGAAAATGGATCATCTCATTTAATTTTCACAAAAATCATTAAGAAGTAGGCACTAAAATGTCACTAGTTTCACCAGTGCAGAAACTGATGAGAGATTTGAACCCTACTGAATTCAAATAACTAAATATTTATGATAAGGCTTGTGGTTCCCAAACTGTGTATTAAGGCACCCCAGGGTGCCACAGAAACCCACAGGCACCCCCACAGATCATTTCACATTTTTGAGGGAAACATCTGTCATGTATTGTGTGAATTACCAGCTCGGTATGGTTTATGGTTTCAGCCTTAAATTATGCTGTAGTCTATTTGATGAGAGCATATCTTTGTGAAGCAGGGTTTTCAGTAGTTGCTGCATTAAAAAAAGAGTACTCAATAAAGATCAATGTGGAACAGGAAACTGGGTAGTTAAGTCCAATCTGATTCCAAGTTTTGAGAAGCTGTGCAGTGCCTGACACACACACACACACACACACACACACACACACACACACACACACACGTAACCATTAATAAGTAATTATGGCCATTTAAGAACAAAATCAAAATATTACTTCTTGTTTCAATTTATGTGTACTATTATTTAAAGCAGCTACTAAGTTGTAGAACATAAGTTTCCACTGGGCCTGCATCCAGCTGCTCTCTGAGCATCTTCACTGAGAGCTCAGCACTGAGATTCCCTATTCTCCCCAAAGCCAAGCCTTCCTAGGGAACCTGGGAATGGGAGGATCTGGGTGTCAGAGGCAGAATGTCCACATTAGCCCAACGGCAGACTCATATGCTGCCTTAATGAGGAGGCCCCAAAATACAATGGCCTAAATAAGGCAGAAATCTATTTTCTCTCTTATTTAACTCCTTGAGAACAGAGGAGAATAGTCAGCTTCCACTTCAAAGGGAAGACCGGTACTTGCCACATGGTTTCTGCTCACATCCTATGTGCTACTGGCTCAGACCTAGTGTGTGGCCCAGTCTTGCAGCAAGGGGGGTTGGGAAATGTAGTCTCTAACTGGGAAGCCATATGTTTAGCTAAAACTAAAATTACTCTATTTCTGAGATGAAGAAGGGGAGAATAAATATTGTATTAGCCTGCTAGGGCTACTATAACAAAATACCACAGGCTAGGTGGCTTAGACAACAGAAATATATTTTCTCTCAGTTCTGGAGCCGGGATGTCCAAGTCCAAGGAGTCAGCAGGGTAAGTTTCTTCTGAGTCCTCGCTTCTCAGCTGTCTTCATGTTCGCACCGCATTCTTCTTCTACACATGTCTGTGCCCAAATTTCTTCTTATAAGGACATTAGTTATATTGGATTGGGGCTCACCCCAATGACTTCATTTTAACCTAATTGCCTCTTTGAAGACACTGTTTCCAAATATAGTCTCATTCTGAGGTGCTAAGCATTACAACTTTAACATATAGATTTTGAGGGGGAATAAGTCAGCCCATAACAGACAGTGGAGGGCAATTCTCAGCCTTCCACAAAGGCCAAGGCCCAGGATCCTCACAGATACCCAGGCTATAGTGGCCACAGAGCAGAAACTGAGATGAGGAGATGAGAGGCAGGACCCATTGCCTAAGGCACCTTTGTCCAATACCCTCAGGCAATTACCATGTCAAATAAAGGAGTTTGAGTAATTGAGTACTAGAGCCTTGGAGCTAGAGAGCCCACCTAAATTCGATCAAACTCAAAACCTACTTGGAATATATTGCAACTGCGGATTGGATTTTCTCTGAAAGTCACCAAGAACAGAGCCTAAGTCTGACAGTTTGCTACCCCTGATTTTCTGTGGTGATAGCATTTGAAAGTACTGAAGAAGATTCATCTCTTCTTGATGGTTCCAGTTCATCAAATCATTGAACAGAGTTAAAAACATTACATTTACAAACTTCTTTTTTTTTGTATTTTGCTTTTTCCAGAGTCTTGCTCTGTTGCCCAGGTTGGAATACATGGTACAAAAATAGCTCACTGTAACCTCCAATTCCTGGTCTCAAGTGAGTCTCCTACCTCAGCTTCCTGAGTAGCTAGGACTCCAGGTACATGAACCACATCTGGCTAACTTTTTAAATTTTTGCTTACAAACATTTTGAAGTGGAAATCTCTGGGTAGAGTTGAGAAGGGAGAAAGGGAGCATTTGGGGCGCACTTGCGGGTGCTGAGTGCCCCACTAGGCACCTTTACACACATTGCTTCTCATTAAATAAAGTGCATACTAATAGGGCAGGTATGATTATTTTGCAGATGGAGGCTCCAAGGCTCAGAGAGATGGTGTTATTTGTCCAGTGCTTCACAGTGTGTGGAAGAATCAGGATTTGAACTCAGATCCATTTAATGCTGAAGTTCATGTATTTTTTGTTATTTTCTGCTGTGTCATTTACATTGAGGTGAAAATAATTGATAGCTGAACTTCCCTGATTGAAGACACTGCCAAGATGGAGAAGGAATTAGAGTGGCAGGCGTCCAGAGCTCCGGTGAAGGGTTCAAACAAGTGAAAGCATGGGAAGATCTGCAAAATTTTATTTTGCCCAGAGCTAAGCACTGGGTGTGCTGAGACTTTGTACTTTCTCGAGAACCGAGGCCTTCCCAGCAATCTGAACAGGGAGGCCTGGTACAGAATGGTGTGTTCTGGACAACAATTCACAGGCCAACAGCCAAAGAGTACTCAAACAGGGGGACCCTGCAGAGTGCACAGGGATCCCCTTACCCTCATGTGCAGTCAGGACACTGTGGTGAGCTTTGTCCCACGGCACCTGGGGCAACCCCGTAATGTGTGTAGAATGATCTCCAGAGCAGTTCTCATTGTTGTTGTCTGCATTCTTTAATTCCTTTCCTTCCCTCCAGTGATTTCCCCTAATCTAGCCCACATGTGCTCTGGCTTGCCCAAAGGCCAGGCCAGCTCCAGGAAAGAGAAAGCAGAAGATCAGGGATAGTTCGGGCAAGGCTCACTGATTAATTTCAAACAGCTCACCTCTCCCAGGACACTTGTTTCTAAACCCAGCCTCCTCTTAACATTCTTTCTATTTCTATATTTTCCTCACTGCTTTCTATAGAGGTTCAGATTTCATTAGTGATGTGAACTGATAAAGATAGACAGCCCTTCCACAATTTTAAATTCACTGCTCTAATTTAATATCTCCTTTGATGCTTCTCAGTTAGAGGCAGCATAATCAGTTGGGTTTTCCTGGCTGCTGTTCATAGCTCTAATTTTTAGCTATGAGGTCAACGTCTTTGCCCTTCCTCGGCCTTTCCCCAGAGTAATCAGTCTTAACAAGCATTCCATCTACCTGAGAAAAATGCTGTCTCTCTCATCTTCTATAGTCTTATAAATTCCTTAACCTCTTATTCAATGATATGCCCTGGACATCTGGTAGACCAGCTAGCCCTGAGTGTAAGGCGACCTGTGTGGAACAGGGTTGCCCTCAAGATTGGTGTCTTGCTGGTAAAGTTGGGCTAGCGGCTGGAATGGGCACTTGCTTTTGAAGGGATATGAAACTGTGTCATATGATACAGGTGAATGCAGTACATTAATCTTAGGTTGCTGAGCTGGAGGAAAACACCTGCACGAGCTGGTGATGACTTTCCTTCCCCAGTGTCATGTAATCACTTCAGCTCAGCCTCATTTCTGAGCAAAGCATTACACAGCAGCACCTCTCAAGGAAGATCCTTGCCTGACAAACCGAATAAGGTGGGCTAGAGGGGCCATTTACATGATGACATAAACACAACACTGCTGCCATCCTGTGTACCTGATTGAAAATCCTTACCCTGAGGAAAGAAGACCAAAAGAGACACTAGAGATGGGTCTTTGGGTTTATGAATTCACAGTCCTATGAGAGCTAATGAGTGTGGGCGAGCGTGTGTGTGTGTGGGGGGGGGGGAGGGCAGGAAGGTGGATAAAGCTGTGGCTAAAAAAAAAAAAAAGATGTGGCTAAGACAAATTGCACTAGAAAGCCCATTTTGAACTAATTAGATTGGAGACAAGGAGGGAACTTTATTATGCTGTCAGATTTTAGAGTTTCAAAACAAACTTCCAAGGAGCTGAACCATCTGCCTTTTCTTTCTCCCAAAGTCCTAAGAATGAGTGGATTTCAAGCATGGAAGGAAGAGAAATGAAGAGCTGATCAGTTAGCTCCCTGAAGCCTTTATTCTTTCCTTGGGAAATGGTCTTCTTTTTAAAGTTTAATGCTTTTGAATAGGTTCTATATTGACATGATTCAAAGAGCAAAACATTATTAAAAGGTATACATGACTCCACCCCATTTATCTTTTCAGTGGTTTCTCTAGAATGTAAGCAAATGAGGACTATATATTCTCATTCATTCCTGTTTCCTAAATAAAAGTGGCTTACTATAAATATATATATGCAAGTTCTGCATCTTGCTTTTTAAAAAACATTTATTGTGACAAGTTTCTAACAGAAAAATCGAAAGAGTTTATCAAAGACCAACAATATGCCCGCCCCTTATACTCTACAATTAACATTTTTCTACACTTGTTCTATCACATTCCTAATCATTTTCCATCCCTCTACCCTTCTATCACTTCATCTTTTTTGCTGTATTTCAAAATTACAGACATCATCACACATCCTAATAAAGTTCAGTACTCACATCAGTAGAGTTCAACATTTGATTCCTTTTTTTTTCATGTGAAATATTTAAGTAATGAAATGTACAAATCTTAAGTGTGCATTCACTGACTGTGACAAATGGATGTCTCTGTGAAACCCAAACCCCATCAAGAGATAGAACACTGCAACTGGGCACAGTGGCTCTGTCTTAATCCCAACACTTTTGGAGGTTGAGGCAGGAGAATCACTTGAACCCAGGAGTTCAGGCCTGAGCAATATAGCAAGACTTTGTCTCTACAAAAAATATAAAATTAACTGGGCATGGTTGTGCACACCTGTAGTCTCAGCTACTTGTGAGGCTGACATGGAAGAATCACCTGAGTCTACAAGGCTGATGCTGCAATGAGTTGTGATCATGCCACTGCACTCCAACCTGGGCAACAGAGTAAGACATGTCTCAAATAAATAAAAAATAAAAAACCCGGTACCTTTTGATTTCCCTACAATGTCCCATATATCTCTGAGTTAATCCTTGTTCCCACTCCAGAGGGAACTGTTCTGATTTTTTTTTCCACAACAGAGCAGTTTTGCCTAGCTTCATGAAAATGGAATCATATCATATGTACATTTTTTCTGTGAGACTTCTTTCATATGGTGTAATGCTTGTGAGAGTCATCATGTTATGTTGATTAGAAATTCATTCCTATTTCTTGGTGAATAGGACACCATTCTATTGGGGATATATTATCCCATATACCGGTTTATTCATTCTCCTGTTTATGAACATCCCATTTCTTACTTGTATTTGGATATTATGAATGACATGTAATGAACATTCTATTTTGTATTGACATATGACATAAGTTTTCATTTCTCTTGGATAAATACCTAAGAGTGGAATTGCTGGGTTGCAGGGTAGCTGTATGTTTGCTTTTACTCAAAACTTTCTGATGTTTTCTAAAGCGACTGTGGCCCTTTACACTCTAACCTGCAAAGTATGAGGGTTTCAGTTGTTTCACATCCTTGCCAACACTTGAAATTGTCGTTCTATAACTCTAGCTGTTCTGGTAGATATGTGGTGACATTTAATTATGGCTTTCATTTGTATTTTCCTTATTACTAATGATGTTGAATACCTTTTTGATGCTTATTCACCATTCACATGTATCTTCTTTTGTGAATTGTCTGTTCATGTCCTTTGGCCAAATGTTTATCCACTTGTCCATCCTTATGCCAGTACCACACTGTGTGTCCTCCTGCTTTGTTCTTCTATACGACTGTTTTGAGAATTCCAGGTCCTTTCAATTTTTGGAGATACAGGTGTTTTAGAATCTGTTGGTTCTTATTTTTTAAGTTTGACATTTTGCCAACCTGGTAGGTTAGAAATGGCATTCCAGTGCAGTTTTTATTTTCACTTCTCTTATTAGGTGTAAATTTGAGCATTGAACAAACTTTCTGACAGTGATGAGAAAAAAGCAGCCTGATGCTGTGTTCAAGAGGGCAGTGAGTGGATCAGACAAACTCACGACAGAGAAGTACAGTCACGCATTGCGTAACCACGGGTCTCTGTTGTTCTGAGAGATGCATGTTAGGTGATTTCATCATTGTGTGAACATCACAGAGTGTACTTACACACACCTAGACGGTACAGCAACGTGTTCATAGGCGAACATGTTGCTCCTAGGCCACAAACCTGTACAGTATGTTACGGTACTGAAGACTGCAGGCAACTGGATGGCAAATGTAGATCTAAACATAGAAAAAGGTACAGCAAAAACACAGTAGCATAATCTTATGGGACCACATTGTATATATGGTCGAATGTGGACCAAAACATCATTATGTGTCACATGACTGTGTTTATGAAAGGACCAGCAACTGCTTGGCTTCCTACTTCCTTGCCTGGCTGCCCTGAGGTCGGTCGTTGCACCATTGTCACAACTCTCATCCCTGCCCCAACCCCTCACAGCCTCTGGCCTCTTCCAGGGGCTGGAGGGTGCTGGATGGCAACTCAGCAGATAAGCAGCTTAAGAGTAAATGTGGAGAGAGGGACACATTCAGGGGCATCCGGCAGATGGCTCAGGACTAGGCTTCGGGGCAGAGGATTTGGAAGTGGGGAGGAGGCAAAATACCAACTACTTTTCTGTGAATTGGCTGAACTGGGACATTTGCATAGCACTCCCCAGTCCTCTGTGCACTCTCTGCATGGACTCTTTCAGTCACTCTGATGTGCTTGGTCCAAGACAACCAAACATGTCACAGCCTGAGTGCTGGAATAAAGGTCAGCAAAGCACCAATGCTTAACACTCAGAATCTCGCTGCTTAAGCAAAACTCTGGCACTGTTGAGAGAAACAAGGAAACAGAATTATTTTCAAGTAAAGGATAGCCCTTCCAAGTGTCCTCTGTGTCACCCATGCCTGCCGGGTAAGATAGTATTCTTTAAGATGGGAGATGTCCTAAGATCTTTCCCCAAAAGACATTTTAGAAATAGAACATGTCCTTTCATGGGCCTTCTGTCCCATTTCAGGAGAAAATTCTGCTGTGTGCAGATAGGAAACACTCCTTAGAGAAACAAGGTACTACAGGCATTGTTGCCCTATTGGACGTATTAAACTAATAAATATGTATTATTTTATATAAGAAAATGAATAAAATGTCTCTTTAATTGACTCAGTGCAGGAAAAGTTGTTCCAACACATAAATTTATAACTCAATTTATTTTCCTTGTTGCTTTAAATTTCCCTTTTACTATAAAAATATTTCATGCATACAAAAGTTTATACTGCATAAGAAATAAAGAATAAAAATATAGGTATCAATGTAGAGATCACTCACCTTAAGCAGAGGATGAGGAAGGATTTTAAAGACCAATATACCTCTTTCCATCACACTTAGCTCCTCTTCATGGGAAACCAAATTTTAGAATTTCCTGTTTATTTCTTGACTCATGTTGTAGTGTTAACTGCATACTTCTGTACCCCAAAACAATATTATGAATTTTGCATTCAATTTTGATTGTTATGTAAATGGGCTCATACTGTATGTATTCTTCCATGATTTGTTTTTTATTTCATTTTTAAAAGTTAGGTTTATTGAGGCACAATTTACATAAAATAAAATCTTTTTTTAGTGTACAATTCAAAAGAGTGTCGACAAATGTACACAGCTGCGTAACTATCCTCACAGGAGGAATAGCATTTCCATCACCTCATCCAGCTTTCTTATACCATTCATAGGCGAACATCAGTCTCTGGCAGACACTGATCTGTTTTCTGTCATTATATTTTCTTTTGCCTTTTCCTAAATGTCATATAAATGGAATCATAGGGTATAAAGTCTTTTGTGTTTGGCTATTTTCCTCTTAGCTTAAGGCTTTTGCACAGAGGTCTTTGTGTGACCCTTTGTTTTCATTTGTAACCAGAGGAGGGTTTTCTAGATCATATGGTAGGTATATGTTGAACTTTATAAAAAACTCCCAAAAATGTTCTCCATGCCATTTTTGCGTCCCCACTGGCAATGTGTGAACATGTGAGATTTCCAGTTGTCCAGCATCCTTGCCAGTGGTGGTAACGTCGGTCTTTTAAAGTTTAACCATTCTGTTGGCCTTGCAGTGTTACCCCCTTGAGGTTTTAATTTGTATTTTCTTGATGACCAATGACACTGAGCATATTTTTGTGTGCTTATTCGTTATTTGTAAGTTTTCTTTGGTCAAACATTGGTTCTAATTTTTTGTATATTTTAAAAAATTGGGTCATGTGTCTTATTACTGAGGCCTTATACAGTTCCACGCATTTTCTGGGAGACCCTTATCAAATATGTGTCTCGTGAATGTTTTCATCCAGACTACCATTTGTCTTTTCATTGTATTAAAGGTGTCTTTCAAAGAACAGAAGTTTTTAATATCAAGAAAGTTGAATTTATCATTTTTTGCTTTTATGGTGTGCCTTTTTAATTTCAAAATATAGTCACCATGCCTGGTTATTTTATTTATTTTATTTTGGGTGGAGACAAGGTCGAGGCCTTGCTAGGTTGCCCAGGCCGCTCTCAAACTCCTGGCCTCAAGTGATCCTCTCACTTTGTCCTCTCAAAGTGCTGGGATTATAGGCATGAGCCACCACACCAGCCTCTTTTTTCTATTAACCATTAAGTATTATATTAGCTGTAGGCTTTTCATAGATACCTTTATCAGTTGAGGATACTACCTCTTATCCCTAGTTTGTTAAGTGTTTTTATTATCGGGGATATTAAATTTTGTCAAATGTTTTTTCCTGCTTCTAATGAGATGATCATATAGATTTTATTTTTTGGTCTGTTGACATGGTTAATTCCTTCTTAAAATAAATTTTATTTTCAGTTGCTGAAGCTACATCGTAGTCTGGGATAAAACTCATTTACTTATAAGTTGTCTTTTTTACATATTGGTGGATTTGATTTGCTTATGTTTTGTTAAGAAATTTTGTATCAATATCCCTGAGTAATTTTTCTTTTTTTTCCAAAACACAGGGTCTTGCTCTGCTTCCCAGGCTGGAGTACAGTGGCTCACTGCACCCTCCAACTCCTGGGCTCACATGATTCTTGAGTCTCAGCCTCCCAAGTAGCTGGAATTACAGGCACATGCCACCATGCCCAGATAATTTAATTAAAAAAATTTTTTTGAGACAGGATATTGCTATGTTGCCCAGGCTGGTCTTGAACTCCTAGTCTCAAGTTCTTCTACCTCAGCTTCCCAAAGCGCTGGGATTACAGGTGTGAGCCACTGCACCCAGTCATCTGAGTGACACTGGTCTGGAGTTTTCTTGAAATATCCTTGTGTGGTTTTGGTATCGTGTAATGCTGGCCTCTGAAAATGACTTGAGAAGCATTTTCTCCTTTTTCACACTCTAAAAGAGCTTGTGTAATATTGTTACTATTTTTCCTATCAGTGTTTGGTAGAATTAATCAGTGAATGAATTCATTTTATTTAATAAAGAGTTATTTGGGTGTTCTATTTCTTCTTGACTGAGATTTTGTTGTTTGTATCTTTCAAGAAATGTGTTAATTTTATGTAAAGTGGCAAATTTATTGGCATAAAGTTATGAATAATATTTCTTTGTTTTCTTTTTAATGTTTACAGAATCAGAAAGATTGTCCTGTTTTATTCCTGATATTGGTCATCTTTGTTTTCCCTCCTCTTTATTCCTTGACTGATGTGGTAGACCTTTATTGCTTTTATTGATTTTTTTTCAATCAATTAGCATTTAATCTCACTGACTTTTCTCTTTTGATGTTCTATTATCCATTTCATCGAGTTCTCCTGTTTTATTATTTCTTCTCATCTGCTTACTTTGAGTTTAATTCTCTCTTCTTTTTCTAGTTTCTTTTGTCATGGATCTGAAACTTCTCTTCTTTTTAGTATAAGCATTGAATACTATAAACTTCCCTCCAGACACTGCTATAGCTATATCCACAAGTTATTTTTTTTTAATGTTTCCATTTTCTTTGCATCTAGGAATGAAGTTTTCTCAGCATTCCTGACCCCATCCCAATGTTCCCACTTCCATGTCCCCCTACTCAGTGTAGGCTTTCCTGCCTCAGAAACAGGTGTGTGTGTGTGTGTGTGTGTATGTGTGTGTGTACATGCCCATGCATGCGTGCATGTTAGAGTTGGAGTCTCACTGTCATTCAGGCTGGAGTGCAGTGGCACAATCATGACTCACCACAGCCTCCACCTCCTGGGCTCAGGCAATCCTTCCATCTCACCTCCTGAGTAGCTGGGACTACACGCGCCACCATGCCTGGAACATTTTTTCACTTTCTGTAGACAAGGTCTCCCTGTGTTGGCCAGGCTGGTCTCAAACTCTTGGTCTCAAGTGATTCCTTCACCTCAGTCTTTCAAAATGCTGGGATTATAAAACTGAGCCAGTGCATCCAACTGTTTTTGTTTTTTTTTAAATCACAGAAACACCAAATGTCTAGGCACAGTGAGGTTTCTTGCCTGTTCTCTAGCAGCAGCCAGTCATGATCTTGTACTTCCTGTGAGCTAAGATTGTGGGTGGGCTTCTCCCAGTGCCCTGCTCCACTCTCAAATCATGGTGTTCTCTTCTCACCTGTGCCACCAAGAAGGGCTCTCTCAGGTCTCCTGTCCTCATAAACATCTGTGAACACCCATAGAAAAGAGATGGCAAGTGGGTACAAATGCCCCTTGTGACTGGAGCTCCAAGACTGTCACACGATTTCATACTTTGCTGTTAAGAGCTATTTATAATTCCAGCTGCTTTCTATTTACCTGCATTTATGATGGCTGTCTCTTCTTCCTGTGTGCTACCAAAGGTGAAATAGTTTGTGTTTCCCATGTCTTCTTCAAGGACTCATTACTCTTTGCAATTTAATTTACTTAGTTATCTTACAATATCAGCTCACTGATGGTCTAAAAAATTGTATGATTTTGTAGATTATTTAGTGTTTAAATTACTTATGGTGAGAGTGAAATTTTCTTGTGGATTTCTGTATGCTAAGCAGAAGCAGAAACCTCCAAAATCTTATTTTTGAGATTAATTCCTGTTGATGGTAGTAAATACAGCTCATAAATTTTGACTGCTGTGTAGTATTCCTCTATAAGAATGTATCAGGCTTTTTTTCCATTCCTGTGTTGATGAACATTTCGGAGTTTTTGTCTATCTCTATTTGTTTCTATTCTATTTTCATAGAGTAATGTTATTATAAACTTTGTTTTAAATGTCCCTTGGAAGACTTGTGCAAGTGTTTCTCTCAGATATGTACCTAGGGAAGGAATTGTTAAGGTCTAGGAACAACCCATCGCTCTCTAAGAATTACTCTTTACTCTGTATCTTCATCTATGCATGATATTATCCAAATTTTAAATTTTGCAAACCTTGTAGGAATGAACTTACATAAATTGGCATTACAATTTACATTTCCCTAATCACTAATAAGGTTGAGTTGTTTTTTTTTTCTCATATGTTTATGTTTCATTTATCTTCCTGAGAAATAAGTTACATCTTTCTTTTGGATTACTTATCATTTTTTAATAACCTGTAGGAGTCTATGGTATATTACTAATTATTTGTCAGTTACATGTATTGTAAATATTGTCTTCTAGTTTATGGTTTGCCTTTTTACTTTTTTATGATGTCCTCTGATGAATGGATGTATTTAATTTTAATGTAGTTTAATTCAGCAATCTTTTTCTTTTGTCTTGTATGAGAAGCATTTCCCTGCACTAAAGTTGTAAAGACATCTATATTTTTCTAAAAGTTTTAACGTTTTGTGTTTAGCAGTTAAGCTTTTAGTCTATGTGACATTTTTTTTTCTTAGCATGCAGAGTGAGAGGTAGGAATTTAATCTCATTTTTGACCACATAGATACCCTAATCTCCCTGCACCATATGATGAGTAGTCCATGTTTTTCCCACTGATCTTCAGTGGGAAAACTTTTCAATATATCAAATGTTTGTTTAGGTTTATTTTCATTTCTCTATTCTAGTTCATTTTTCTATTTGTTAAGGTCTGTGCTTAACATATTATAGTTTTATGATAATTTTTTTTTATTTTTTTTATTTTTTGAGTTGGAGTCTCACTCTGTCGCCCAGACTGGAGTGCAGTGGCCGCTCCCGGACACCGCAGCCTCGACCTGCTGGGCTCCGGCAATCCTTCCGCCTCAGCCTTCCAAGTAGC
>CAUYQG010141062.1:0-10150 GCA_963574415.1 Tarsius wallacei
TGTCAAAAACATAGAAAAGAAGCTTAAAAAGACAGAACAAAACCTTCAAGAGATGAGCAATTACTTCAAGAGACTGAAGCTAAGAGTAATTGGACTTCCTGAGGCAGAAAGGGAGACAGAGACCAAGACAACGAATGAGAAGACCAACTCCAAGACACATAATAATTTGCCTAAACAAAGTAGGTATAAAAGAAAAGTCCTAAAGGCAGCAAGAGAAAAAGGTCAGACTACCTACCATGGAAGACCAACTAGAATAGCAGCATATTTATTACAGAAACCTTCAAGCCAGGAGAGCTTCAAACCCAATCTTCAAAGTTCTCAAAGATAAACAATTTCAACCAAGAATAACCCAGTCAAGCTAAGCTTCATCAGTGAGGGAGAATTAATCTTTCCCAGACATCCAATCCCTAAGAACTTATGCTGCCTCCAGACCACTTCTATAAGAAACACTTAAGAAAGTATTAAACACAGAAGGAAAGGAGAAAAGAATGACAATGTTCTTCACAACACTACAGGGAAAAGGTGGAAAACACATGAATCAATCCAAAAACCAAAGGAAAGACAACAAATAAACAGAAACAACAAAAACTCTAAAGGAACTTCATGACAGGGATAAACTCCAACATTTCAATAATTAGCCTGAATGTGAATGGACTAAATGCACCACTGAAAAGCCACAGATTAGTGGACTGGATAAGAAACCATGACCCCAATATTTGCTGCATCCAGGAGACTCATTTCACTACAAGGGATACACATAGACTCAAAGTTAAAGGAAGGAAAACGAGTTTCCAGGCAAATGGATTACAAAAGAAGGCAGGAGTTACAATCTTCATATTAGACAAAACAACCTTTAAGCTATCAAAAATTCAAAAAGATGCAAAAGGACACTACATAATGATAAAAAGTTCAATCCATCAATAAGAAATATCCATTGTAAAAATACACACACCCAACACAGAAGCACCAGCATTTATAAAGCAACTACTAAATAAACTAAAAGAAGATATTGACTCTAATGCTATTATAGCAGGAGACTTGAATACCCATTGATAGCCCTAGATAGATCATCGAGGCAAAAAATCCACAAGGAGTTCCAGAACCTAAACTTGACACTACACCAAAAGGACTTAGTGGATACCTACAGAGTATTCCACTCAGCCACCAGAGAACACACATTCTACTCATCACCACATGGAACAGACTAAAGATTGATCACATCCGTGGCCATAAATTAAGCAGAAACAAATTTCATAAGTTTGAAATCTTGCCATGCACCTTCTCAAACCACAGTGAAATAAAAGTAAATATCAAAACCAACAACATTTCCCCAAAGCTCACACAGACATGGACACTAAACAGCACGATGCTGAACAATGACTGGCTCAACACAGAAATCAAAGAAAAAACTAAAAGATTTCTGAAAACAAATGAAAATGAAGAAACATCTTACCCAAACCTCTGGGATGCCATGAAATCATTTTAAGAGGGAAATTTATATCTCTACGAGCACACATCAAGAAAATGGAAAGATCACAAGTACACAAGTGGAAAGCCTAACAAGTCACCTAAGTGAGCTAGAAAGTGTAGGCCACCAAAACCACAACTTTAGCAGAAGAATCCAAATCACAAAAATAAGAGCCCAAATATGGGACATAGAGGACAAAAATGTCATAAAAAACATCAACAAAACAAAAAGCTGGTTCTATGAAAGAATTTAAAAAATTGATGGACCCCAGAATAACCAAGAAAAAGAGAGAAAAAAATAAACCAAATAAACACAATCAGAAACACAAGTGATCAAATCACAACTGACCCCGAAGAAATACTAAAGATTATCAGAGATGAATATGTACACCTATATGGAAACAAATTTTATAACCTAGATGAAATGGAGGACTTTCTGACATCACCCAACCTCCCCAGGTTAAAACAAGAAAACATTAGGACACTAAATAGACCAATAACAACCCAGGAAATTGACTCTGTCATATGAAAACTACCTACAAAAAAAAAAGCCCTAGATCAGATGGCTTTCCAGCAGAATTGTACAAAATGTACAAGGAGGGACTGATACCAAACCTAGTGAAACTATTCCAGCCAATTGAGAAAGTTGGAATTCTCCCCAAATCATTTTATGAAGCTAACATTACACTGATACACAAACCAGGTAAAGATCCAACAAAGAGAGAGAACTACACACTGATATCCCTTATGAACATAGATGCAAAAATCCTCAACAAGATTCTAGCAAATCGGATCCAAAAACACATGTCAAAAATCATCATCCATGACCAAGTAAGCTTCATCCCCAGGTTGCAGGACTGGTTCAACATTTGCAAGACCATAAGTGTCATTAAATACATCAACAGATGTAAAAACAAGAACCACATGATTATCTCATTAGATGCAGAAAAGGCTTTTGACAAAATCCAGCATCCCTTCCTGATAAAAACCCTCAAACACCTAGGTATAGAAGAAACATACCTCAAAATAGTAAGTGCTGTCTACAACAAACCCACAGCTAACATATTGCTAAGTGGTCAGAAACTAGAATCATTTCCCCTGAAAACTGGAACAAGACAAGGTTGCCCACTCTCACCCCTCTTGTTCAATATGTGTTGGAAGTCCTAGCTCAGGCAATCAGACAAGAGAAGGAAACCATGTGTATCCAAACAGGAAAAGAGGAAGTCATGTTTTTCCTCTTTGCTGATGATATGATCCTGTACCTTGAAAATCCAAGAGAATCTGTCAAAAGCCTGTTTTCACTGATAAAGGACTTTGGGAAAGTCTCAGGGTACAAAATAAATGTGCAAAAGATAATTGCATTCCTTTATACCAATAACAAGCAGGCAGAGATTCAAATAAAAAGCACAATGCCATTCATAATAGCCACCAAAAAAATGAAATACCTCGGGGTTTTCCTAACCAGAGAAGTGAAAGACCTTTACAATGAAAATTACAAAACACTTCTTAAAGAAATCCAAGATGACACAAACAAATGGAAAAATATTCCATGCTCATGGATAGGAAGAATCAACATTTTTAAGATGTTCATCCTACCAAAGACAATCTGCAGTCTCAACACAATACCCATTAAGCTACCAATATCATTCTTCTCAGACCTGGAAATGACAATACAGAAATTTATATGGAAACATAAATGACCAGAAATAGCTAAAACAATCCTTAGCAAAAGAAACAAAGCAGGAGGAATCACACTTCCAGACTTCAGACTATACTATAAGCCTACAGTAATCAAAACAGCCTGGTGTTGGTACAAGAACAGGCACATAGACCAATGGAACAGACTAGAGATTCCTAAAGCAAAGCCTCAATTCCTCAACCAACTCATCTTTGACAAAGCCTCCGACAACAACCATTGGGGAAAGGAAAATCTATTCAGTAAATGGTGCTGGGAAAACTGGCTGATCACATGCAGAGATTGAAACAGGACCCCTTCCTATCACCACACAAAAATTCACTCTAAATAGATCAAAGACCTGAATGTAAAACCTCAAACATAGGAATCTTAGAAAACACAGGAGACGTCCTTAGGAAAACTGGAACTGACAATCAATTCCTATTCAGAACCCAAAAGGCCAATATCTTAAAAAGTAAAATAGACAAGTGGGACCTCATCAAATTAATGAGCTTCTGTGAAGCAAAAGAAACCATCAAGAGAGCAGGGAGATAGCCCACACAATGGGAAAATACATTTGCCAACTGTTTGTCCGACAAAGGCCTAACATCTGGGATCTGCAAGGAACTCAAACCTGCCGAAAGGTTAAAAACAAACAGCCCCCTTAAAAAGTGGGCAAAAGACATGAATAGACATTTCTCAAAAGAAGATATATGGGCAGTCAACAGACACATGGAAAAATGCTCAGCCTCTCTCATCATCCGAGAAATGCAAGTCAAAACCACAATGAGATGCCACTTAAACCCAGTAAGAACGGCCATCATTAATAAAACAAACAATAGATGCTGGTAAGGATGTGGAGAAAAAGGAACGCTTCTACACTGCTGGTGGGAATGCAAACTAGTACAACCTCTTTGGAAGACAATGTGGCGATTCCTGAAAGAACTAGAAATTGACCTTCCCTATGACCCAGCAATTCCCCAATTGGGAATATACCCAGAGGAACTCAAATCATTCTATAAAAAAGATACCTGCACATGTATGTTTGTTGCAGCTCTATTCACAATAGCAAAAACATGGAACCAATCGTGTTGCCCATTGAAGCTGGATTGGATTAAAAAAATGTAGTACATATACACAATGGAATATTATGCAGCCACAAAGAAGAACAAACATATGGACTTTGCGGCAACTTAGATGGATTCTGGAGTTGATCATACTCGTTGATTTATCACAGAAACAAAGAACAGAGTTCCATATCTTCTCACTCATCAACGGCCCTTGAACAATTATAATGCTATACGAAAGTGATTGGCAGTAGTGAGAAACTTTCAGGGGAGGGGGCGTGGGATTGGAAGTTGAGGGAAACTGCTAGGGGAGGGAGAGGCATACCTCATCAAAAAGGGTACCTGCATGATCAATGTTTATATACCTAACCATGAAATATACCTCACATACTTATAATAAAAATTAAAAAGAAATCATAAAATGATCTAAAGTAAAACCTAAACTTCCGCTTAAGAAAGTTGAAGAAATGTTAGCCTAAAGCAAGCAGAAAAATAAATAATTGATCAAAAATCAGTTGAAAACAGGAAATCAATCAGAAACTTCTCCCCAAAACAACATCCAGTGTTTAGAAAGACCAGTAAAATTTGTTATTATTCAGCCAGGCTCGCCAAGAAAAAAAAAAAGAAAGAAAGAAAAGACCCAAATTGCAAATATTTGATATACAAAATAGTTATCATGTTGACCCCATAAACATCAAATTGATAATACCAGAAAAAGAGATTATTAAGTATGTTCAATATGCCATAATTTCAGTTATATACCTCCATCGTCTATTTCTGGTGTTCTTTCAAGCAAATTCAGGCACATAGACAAAACTTCTGAAAATAGTCCAGCGGGATTTAATTCAGAATGGGTGCCAATTATTCTCCCAGTTAGAAAACTAGATGGTTTAAACAGATAATGAAGTTACAGCTGTAAGAAAAAAAAAGTGTCCTTTCCTGATTAGAGTTAGAACCAGTTACATACAGCTGTTCTTAACACAAGTCTTTAAACTAGGTAAAAGAAAGAGGAAGAAAATGGAAGAAAAAGGTAGGGAGAAGAACAGATAAGATGAAAAGAAGAGAGAACAGAAAAGCAAAGAAAAATGTCTAGATCTATTTTGTTGAACTCCAGTCACTGGTATATAAGCAGCATGCTCCAAAAGTATGCAGAGAGTAACACAAAGGAGAGGGAATAATTATCTCTAAGACAGCCATCTGGTTTTGATACCAGAAAGCAAAGAATATTCGTGGGGGGGAGAAAGGAAATGGTAACTCACTCTCACAATATTCATGATGATATGGCTTAATGTATCACTTAAGCTGAAATACTCACGTTTTTACCTCCCACTCTCTTCTCAACCACTGAAACCACTCTTGACTTTTTTGCCAATAACAACCTCCATCTTGCCAAATCCAATATTTTAGTCTCAGTTTTTATTTTCTCCACTCTGTAGCAGCAATTAGTGAGGTTGATCATCTTTCCCAAAACTTTCCTTTGCTAAATTTCAGGAGAGTATATTTAAATAGATTTTATTCTAACTGTTATTATGGCTTCCCAACTAAATCCATTTGGTAATTCTTATATATTTTGGTACCTCTTCCCTGAGCTTTAACTTAATATATCCCATGAGGTGTTCAAAGTATTTCCACTTAGATGTTTATTAGGACTATCAACTTAAAATAATTGAAACTTCATGATTTCCTTTTTCCTCTCCTTTCTTCATTTCAGTCCATTTCTCAGTTACTTAATAAGGCCAAAACCCTATGACCATCATTGAATTTTTGCCTCACAGGCCATGTCATCTGCAAATCATATCAGCTTCACTTTCAAAATAAATCTAAAATGCAACTCTGTCTGACTACCTCCCATGGTCCATACTTGTCTATGCCACATTATGTCTTCTCTGGTGAATCACTAGCCTTACTGAGTTCCCTGCCTCCTTTCTTGATGGCCAACTATAAGTTCTCCATAGAGCAGTAAATGATTGGATAGAAAACAAAAACAACAACAAAAACAACAAAAAACATATCTATTCCATCTTCAAAACCCTCCAATGGCTTCTAATCAAGATGAAAGTAACACCTAAGTTCCTGACCACTGTTTCTAAGGCCTCCACAAGAATCAGTCCCTTAGCAAATTGTTTAATTTTGGTTTCTATAAAACTCTCCTCACTCTGTTTCATCTATACTGGGTGTTTTGCTATTTTACAAACTCAGTGAGCATTTTTGTGTCTTGAAATTTTCTCTCAGATCTGAACAGAGTGCCTATTTTAGATTCTGAGTTTGAGAGAGCCCTTGTTTTGACAATCCTTACTTCAAAGTGTCAGAAGTCCCTCTCCTAGACCATGTTATGCACATCTAGACCTGGAGCTTCTTGTTCTGCTTAGGCCTATTCATCAGATGTCTCCTCCAAAGGGCAGATTATAACACGTATTACCCACCCTATTATAAATGTGTGCACATGTGGGACCAAATATGGCCAAACTGTGGCTGCTTTTGATGGGAGTTATGATCAGCACTTAGACAAGTACACTGTCTTGTTCATAAGCAGGAGCATGGGATTCCTCACATTGAAGTTCTGAGCATAGAGAAGGGGGAAAAGAAGGCAGACTGTAGGCCTATAATCTAGGGCTGGGTCTAGCTCTCCCTACACAGGCACATTTCTGCCTGGTACTTCAGTGCGTCCGGGAATTCTATATTTAATGTGATTCTCTAGATTTTCACTAAGTTGTATTTGGCAAAGTAGTAGAATAAATATTTTTTATCTAACAAGTTTTAACTTAATTTTGTGTTGTTTTGAAAATACATTATACTATATGAATACTTTGAAAATATGCTAAGTATATCATTTACTGAAATAAGTGCCTGATCTAATTTATTTTGTTTCAAATGTTTTTCATTGTGGTTAAATACACATAAAATTTACTATCTTAATCATTTTTAAGTCTACAATTTGATGGTACTAATTCATTAAAAATATTGTCCAATCATTATCATTATTCATCTTCATAACTCTTTTCATCTTGTAAACCAGAAGCTCTGTAAAAATAATAACTATTCATTTCTCCTCCTCTCAACCTCTGAAAACCACCACTCTACTTCCTTTCTACTTCCTTTCTATATGATACTTACTACTCTCAGTGCCTAATATAAGTGGAGTCATTGGTATTTGTCTTTTTGTAACTGACTTATTTTACTTAGCATAATGTTCTCAAGGTTTATCCATATTATAGCATATGTTAGAATTTGCTTCCTTTTTATGGCTGAATAATATTCCATTGAGCATCCATGCCACATTTGGTTTATCCTGTCATCTATTAATAGATAATTTACTTGCTTTCGCATTTTAGCTATTGTAAATAATTGCTGCAAACATGGGTGTACAAATACCCTTTCAACATACTGAATTATTTTCCCTTGGATGGATACCCGGAAGTAGAATTGCTGGATTACATATGGTAAATCTGCATATAATTTTTTGAGAAACCACCATAGTTTTTTTACACTGTGGTTGCAACATTCTACATTCTCACCAATAGTACACAAGAGCTCTAATTTCTCCACCTCTTTGCCAAGACTTATTTTTCTATTTTTTTTCTTCTTCATATGATAGTAATAAGCCTATTGAGTGTGAGATGGTATCATATTGTAGTTTTGATTTGCATTTCCCTAATGATTACTTATATTGAGCATAATTTCTTATTTTTACTGGACATTTGTATATCTTCTTTGGAAAAATTTATATTCAAATACTTTACTCATTTTGGGATTTTTTTTATTATTGTTGTTGAGTTTTAGAGGATCTCTATGTAGTCTGGATATTAATGCCTTATCAAATACATTATTTGCTACTATTTTTTCCCATTCTACTAATTTTGTTTACTCTGCTGATTCTGTGCTTTGATGCATACCTTTCAAAAATTTACATGGAGTTCAATTTGTCTGCTTTTGATTTGTTGCCTATGCTTTTGGTGTCGTATACAAAAAATATTGTCAAATCTAATGTCATGAAGAGTTTGTCTTATGCGTTATTTTAGGAGTTGTATGTTTTAGATATTACATCTAGGTCTTTCATCTATTTAGAGTTAATTTTTCATGTGGTATGAAGTGAGGATCCAACTTCATTTTTTGCATATAGAGATCCAGTTTTCCAAGCACCATTTATTGAAAATATAGTCCTTTCTCCATTGAGAGCTCTTGGCATTTTTGCTAAAAATCACTTGGTTGAATATGTGAGAGTTTACTTCTGTTCTTTATATTCCATTGGTCTATATATCTGTTTGTATACCAGTCTCACACTGCACTGATTACTGTAGTTTTGGAGTAAGATTTGACGTAAAAAAGTCTGAATCCTGGTTTAATTTTATTTATTTATTTTTTCCATGACCGTCTGGTTATTTGGGGTTCCTTGAGATTCTCTATAAATTTTAGGATTTTTTTGTTATTTATGCAAAAAACATTATTAGGATTCTGACAGATGTTGTATGGCATCTGGGGACTGTATTGAGCAATACTGACATCCTAACAATATTGTCTTCCAAACTGTAAATATGGTATTTGTTTCTATATATTTATCTTGACTTTAGTTATTTCTTTTTTTTTTAATTTTGAAGATGTGGGGTACAATTCAGGGTTAGTATACAAATGTATATTATACGGGTACCCTTGTTGATGAAGTGTGCCCCTCCCTACCCTGACAGTTTCCCTCAACTGCCAGTCCCACACTCCTCCTCCCCTGGCAGTTTCCCACTACTGCCAATCTCGCCTCCCCTCTCCTCCGCCTGCCCTCACTCCTGGCAGGGAGTTTCCAACTACCACTTTAGCTATTTCAGCAATGTTTTGTCATTTTCGTTGTATTACCCTTTCATCAGCTTCTTTAAGTTAATTCTGAAGTATTTGTTCTCTTTGATGTAATTGTAAATGGGATTTTTTTCATAATTACTTTAGAAATTGCTCATTATTAGTGTTTAGAAATACAATTAATGTTGCATGTTGATTTTTGTATCTGTTTATTTTGCTGCATTCATTTTTAGCTCCAATTTTTTGTGGAATCTTTAAGATTTTCTTTATATAAGGTTATATTCGCTATAAAAATATACTTTTATTTTTATATACTTCCTCTAACACACCTACTTCAATTTCTCCCTTTAGTAATTTTAATCATATCTCTTTTTTTAAATCGTGTATAGCAATTTTGTTGATTCTTTACAGAACTAACTTTTGGTTTCATTGATTTTCTCTATTAAAAAAATCTAGTATAACTCTGCTCTACTATTTACTTTTTTCTTCTGCTAATTTTAGTTTTTGTTTGCTCTTTTTTTGTTCTTGTTTTATGTTTTTAGTTTCTTAAGTTGTAAACTTAGGTAGCTGATTGACATCTTTCTTGTTTTATAGTGTAAGCATTTAGGACTATAAGGTCCCCCCTTTGCACTGATTTTGCTGCATTCTATACGTTTTGGTATGTTGTGAATTTATTTTCATTAGCCTGTAACTATATTCTAATTATCTTTGTTATTATTTCTTTGATTTACTGAATGTTTGATTTCCACAAATTTGTGAATTTTTTTGGCTTTACTTCTGATATTGATTTCTAACTTTAACTCAGGGTGGTCAAGGAATGCACTTGTATGATATTTACCTTTTTAAACGTATTAAGATTTAATTTGTGACCTAACATATAGTCTATTCTGGAAAATGTTCCATGTGTACTTGAGAAAGATGTGTAAGCTCTTTTTTTTTTTTTTGGAGTTGGAGTCTCACTCTGTCGCCCAGACTGGAGTGCAGTGGCCGCTCCCGGCCACCGCAGCCTCGACCTGCGGGGCTCCGGCGATCCTTCCGCCTCAGCCTTCCAAGTAGCTGGAACTACAGGCGCGCGCTACCACGCCCGGCTAATTTTTTTTGATTTATTGTAGAGATGAGGTCTTGCTTGCCCAGGCGGGTCTCGAACCCGCGGGCTCAG
>CAUYQG010141072.1:0-13531 GCA_963574415.1 Tarsius wallacei
AACTACAAAACTCTGATGGAAGAAATTGCAGAGGACACAAACAAATGGAGAAACATCCCATGCTCATGGAGTGAAAGAATTAACATAATGAAAATGACCATATTACCCAAAGTAATCTTCAATGCAATCCCTATCAAACTACGAACTTTCAACCTCCACAACTGTAAGAACTGATGTTTAAACCATACAGGCTATGGTATTTTGTTATGATAACCCCAAAATATTAAAACATATACATACCTACCAACATTTGATGTTAAAAGATTTTGGAATGTTTCCAATCCTGTGAGTGTTAAATTATCTCAATGTTTATATTTTATCTGTATTTTTCTGGATTAACTAATCTTGTTCCTTTTCTGTAAAATAGTCCTATTTTAGCCACTTTTCTATTTGCTAATTTGTGGTTTTCTGATCAATTTGTGGGTGTTCTTTATATATTTTATATATAATCTTTGTCTTTTATTAGGGTTTGCAGCATATAGATTTCTTTTTATGTATCTTTTCAGGATATGCTTGGACTTTCTGAATTTAAAGATTGATGTGTTTTATTGCCATAGCCATTTATCTCTTTGAATATTGTTTATTTCACATTTTTCTTTCCTCTTTCATAGATCTCTGATTGGATATATATTAAGTTTCTGACTTTATTCTCTGTGTCTCTTAACCTTTCATTTTTTTCATCATGCTTGGTAATTTATTCAGATTGATCTTTCAGTTCAATAATTTTCTCTTCTGCTGTATCTAATCTGATAATTAGCACAACCATTGTCTTTTGTAGTGTCAAGTTTTACAGTTTTTATTTTTAGAAGTTCAACTTTGTTCTTTTCAAATATATCTGATTATTTCTACGGTCTGTTATTTCTCCATCATACTGTTGCAAATCTTTTATTATTTAAAATGCAATAATCACATTTATTTATCATTTGTTTCTGCTGATTTCAAAATCTGCACTCTCTCTCTTTCTAATACTATAATTCTTATTTCTTATTTTTTTAATGTAGACTTTCTTGCACTGTGGCTTATTTTCCTATATATTTGAGATTATTTTATTATGAGAACAAATTTCCTGAACTTTACTTATAGGAGGTTTGTGGTCAGGTTTTACATTGTGTTACTCCAAAATGTATTTACATTTGCTTCTTCCAGGATCCACAGACCCTCTCAGCCTGGGATCCCTTTAGACTATGTATCAACCTGGGTTTTTTGTTCCTTTCTCTGCAGAGTAGCATGGTATTTCTTCTTCACCAGTCTCCAACCAAACTCTCACTATCCTGACCTCAAACTTTGCCCTCTGTCCCCATCCACTAATGCCTCAGGTCCAGACCTTCAGAGATCATCAGCTTTCTCTGGGTAAAGTGATTTCAATGCTTGCTTAATTCTCAGCATCCTCGCCTTCTCTTTGTTTTTGTCTTCCAGGGACTTTTCTTACTTTTCCTGGAATTCAAGCATGCCTTTTAATTACTCATTCAAAAATATATCCAGAATTATTTAAAGTTCTGTACTAAAAAAAAAATTCTCCAAATATTTAACCAACTTTAAATTGAACGCCTTGCGTTCAAACATTAAAGAAAGGATCTTTAGATTTTCCAAACTGTTTAAAATATTGAAAGCATGGTAGACATATATATGTAGATACAGATATACAAAATAAAGTACAAGTGTACAAAGTAATTCTATCTTTTATGAAAGTCATAAAATTAGACAGAATTGCCTAAGACAAATTAGGGTTTGTTTGCTTTTTTTTAAAATAATTCTAAGAATTGATAAAAATGGAGAGGGAGGGAGAGAGAGAGAGACAGAGAGAGAACTCAATTACAAGCCATTCAACAAGGGATTGAGTTCTAAACAAACTGGTCTGCAGATAAATTGAATATTTAATAAGTGGATATTAGATGATATGGTTGTTGATGAATTGGCAGTGAGCTGTTCTATATAGAGGTCTTTTTTGCATCTTCCTTCTATATCAACTTTTATCTTAATTAATAATTGTAAAATGTGTACAATTATTCTGGACTGAATGACATGTGGGCCCTGGCCCATTTTTCTATTGAATGAATTGTGTTACTTACTTTCTTCACCAAATACAATAGGTACTTGGGAATTCACACAAGGAGATGGTTAATAAAAATTAAATTTTATTTTATGTTACTTTTATTTGTTTGACAATTGTTTTCTAGTAGTATTTTAAACATATCAGTTAACTCTATAATATTTAATTTGATGATAGTATTGTTAGAAATACATGATTGCTATCAACAGAGAACTATTAACTTTCTCGATAATCAGCATCATAAAACAACTGGCCAAGCATCTATGCCATTCAATGATTCTGGCTCCCGCATTCTAAAACTGCATTTGAGTACTCAATTTTGAAAGATGATTGACCACAAGAGATGTTGAAATCTAAAAACACATAATGCAACTGATTCATAAAGCCAAGGTTGCTAATTGTGTAATATTATGCCTGCCTATAAATTGGCTGTCATACATTCGACCGAGGTACCTTAGGATATTACATGAAGTCTTTCATCCATAAAGTATATTTCATTTAATTGGACATTGCCTAGCACATTTTATATATTATTATACTACCACAAAACTATTTCTTGAGCCGCTTAATCAGTTAATTCATGGATACAAAACAGGGGTCATTACAATAGCAAATTAAAAAACTGATTAAAGTGCCACAGTTCTGTGCCAAAATGTTTTTTCCTAATGGCAACAGTAGAGATCTAACATAATTTTCTCTTACTCGATTCAAAATATTTTTAAAATTAGTTTCCATCTTACCTACCCTGGCATAAATGAAAAATCATTTATAAATAACATGCAGAAATTACATACTACTTTAATAGGTCACTCTACACTCTTTTCTTATTTATTAAATACCAGTTTTTATACTGATTTAACTTTTGTGCCAAGTGAAGCTAAATGTCAGCAGCGCCTATGAATTGATCACAGATATGGCTATGGCGTTTCCATGTTCCCAGTCAGTTCTGCAGTGACTATTCAAAAACGATATGTATCTTCAAATACTGTGAGGACACAAATAACTAAATGTAAAAGACCAGAACATACATTATAAACCCACTAACAATCATAAGATTGTTGGGAGTCAAGACTGTGCTGACCCAGCCACCTTCAACAGAGTGCCTTACACATAGTTCACAGGTAATGCAAATGTTTTCACAAATTAGTTAATGTTTAATACAGAGGCACCCACTCTTTAAAACTTATTGCGTGCATGGATACGTGTACATGCACACATATATCCTTGTGAGGAGAAATAGGGTTAGGTTCAGATGTTTTAAAACTATACTCCCAAACTTAGTCTCAGCTAACCTTCTGTATCTAATTCAAGACATCTTCAGAATCTTTGTAATTTTTTAAAGATGCAAACATCACACAGCCATCCTTTAAAAAGTGATCCTAGAATTCTCCTAGCAACAAATCCCCATTAAAATAGCCCCAATGCCGCAGAAATCTTGATGTGAAAAAAAGTTAACCATTCACTTCCTAGTGACTAGAATTTCCTATGTTTTTCTATCTTGGAGCACCTGTGGTAGCACCAAATTATACCTCACTTTCCTTATTTTGGGAGGGATATGGGAGATGGTCAGAACCGTGGATCTAGGGACAAACTTAAGACATGTTCTTTCTTTCTTACTGAAGACCCAGTTGTGAAAGGCGTTGTGAGAATCTACTTTGAAAATGAAAGAATGCTTATTGAATCTTCAATACAATAATCATGTTTTTTCCACCAACTCCTCCATGGTGAGGAAGTGACTACCTCTTAAATTCTATGCTTGTGTCCAAATGACTCATGAGTGTCTTAAGAACCACTTTTTGAACATCTCCCCGAGGCTACCCAAGTGTATTAATAGCCAAGACATGTGCTGGGATACTGTCAAATGAGAATTTAAGGTGAAAAAGACCCTATTTATCTTACCTGAAAAATGATTTTAGAAGACTAGTATTTAGCTTCATTTATTGACTTTTTGAACTTTCTAACAGCTGGTAGACTTCTTGTACCTAGTTTTGCAATCTTCTGCTCTTTCTTCCAACCTTCTAAACACTATATTTTTATAAGATTATTATTTTTCTGAGCTGAGATTGGAAAATGTTTTATTGAGAAGCATTTTCAGTTGCCTACAACTTGGTGAAAAGATACTTATTCTTGTCATTGAAATTTTGCACTGGTATGATGTTTGGAAAAATATTGATTAATATGAGCATATTTTTAAATTGCTTAATGTTCACCAGTCAACTTTTAACCTTTCTTTAAGCTGTAGTCTCATAGCCAGATGCACTAAGAAGTGACTTTTGATACCATTCCTAATCTTACCTCATCTTATTTCTTTTCTTTTCCAATTTTTTTTTTACTTTAAAAAAAGTTTTGCTTGGAGACCCAAAGCACTCTGAATCACCACCACAACCCAAACAACCACAGCAAAATGACAAGAAGTGTGAGTTAGTATGCATTTATTTTAAGCATTACGCTTTCCTGTGGTTAAAAAGGATACAAGTAAACAATACTTTAAAATTGAGATGGTCATTTCTGTGAATAGAATCTCTTGTAATCCCAACCGCTGTTAATGTCATTCATTAAATGATTTAATTTTCATAGTTTCCAAAGACAATAATTTTAATTTCTACCACAAAAAATATGTTGTACAAATACATTTGCATGAACAGAATAGACAAGTTAGTAATAATGTATGAGCATGAATCATGTAATTTGCCTTTTACGTTTAAACACTGTAGTAATTAAACTATCTGTCATTCCCACTGAGTTACTCATGTCATTTTCAATATCAGGGAATTAAGATCCTTCAAAAACCCAAAAGGGTCTGGAAATAACCAATGCATCCCTGTTCTTTATTTTTCTATATGCCCTCTCAACGATCTCACTTGAGAATCAGAACAAAGGCTGTTTTCTCAGTATCTCAGTTATCCTTTGCGGTACAACAAACTACTACAAAATTTGGTGACTTAAAACAACAATTCCCATACTATGCAGCCATAAAGAAGATCAAAATCATGTCTTTTGCAGCAACATGGATGCAGCTGGAGACTACCATTCTAAGTGACCTATCCACCAAAACAAAAAACGAAATACCTCATGTTCTCACTCATAAGCAGGTGCTAAACATTGAGCACATGAGCACCAAGGTGGAAACAACCGACTTGGGGCACTGCTAAAGGAGGGAAGGGGGAGAGGGGTGATGGAGCACATCCACTCATTGGGTACCATGCCCACTACCAGGGGAGAGAGGACCTGCTGGAAGACCAAATCTCACCTGCACGCAATTTACTTATGTAAAAAATCCTCACATGTACCCCACAACTCTAAAATAAAATAAAATAAATAAATCTCTAAATAAAATGATCACAAATAGTTAAACAACAGCCACAATTCCTCTTTGGGTTTTGCCTGAGCTCACTCATGTGGTTGCACTCAGCTGGAGGATCAGATGGGTTGGGAAGCCCAAGGTAGCCTCACACACGTGTCTGATACTTGGTGCTTGCTGGCTATTGGCTGGGAAGCCTTAGTTCATTAACGGCAGCTCATCCTCCAATAAGCAAAAGTTTCTTCATGTGGAGGTCTCAGGGCAGCCTTCCAGGAGCGCAAAGGCAGAAACCGCAAACTCTTTTAAGTCCTAACCTCTGGAATTCACACAATGTCACTTCTGGCACATTCTTTTGGCCAAACAAGTCACATAATCAGCCCAGCTTCAGGATCTAGAGAAATAGATTCTGCTTCTGGATGGAAGGAATAGCAAACTCATATTGCATAGGGACCTGGATGCAGGAATTGGAGGAATCTGTGGCTATGAAATAGTCTACCACACCTCATTCAACTTCTCACTTCACAGGGCAGGTAGACACCTCATTCCAGACATTTGAAATGACAAATGCCCAATGTCAGTGTGTGTCAAGCATTTGAAAACCACCTTGCACAATACAATAAATATTCCACACAATTTTCAAAAAGACAAGACTAATCTAGAACTATATAAGGTAAATCATTTTTTTCCTATCAAAGAACTGAGACATCATTAGCATCATGCCTTGTGCTTCAATACAATATTTCCTATTGTGAGACAGCAACCTTGGTGTCATATAAGGAAGTTCAGTGGATCAGAATCCACCAAGAGCCCACCATGGGCCTGCTGGGCAATTATTTCTAAGGTGAACAGTGCTTTAAATATTATTTTAAGCAAATATGCTGAGAATTATGATATAATCCTTAGGTGAAAAAATATGTATACGAGGGGTATAATTAAATGATAATTATGTTCCTGGGTACTTTGAGATAGCAGAGGAAGGAAGCTTCGTCTCCCCTAATCTGGAAGATAACTTGACTGAAAAGATGATCTGACTGCATAGAAATACATCGTCTCTCTCTATCACTCTTTCTGCTGTATTTTTTAAATGTCAGATTATGTCCTAGAGAAACTGTAACAAGTAAAAGCAGAACTTCTTTGTTTTTTCCAAAGTCATGTGAACAGAGAAGGTTGGGTAAAATTCAGACCATTTTATGTTGTTTAAATTCCAGTGACAGTATCTACATTTTATAGCTTAGTAAACTTTCACTAGCTACATCTTGATGTATGTAAAGATAGATAAATAGCAGAATTAACAGCATATATTTTGTCTCATTCAAAGTTCTCCATTATTTGTACTATAAATAACACAGGTCATTCATACTTGTCTACAACTGTAAGTACTTTTTAATTACATCTCATTATGGCAAAAACCTACCAAACATGGCTTTCTGTCCCTTTCCTTTTAGGTAAAGAATCTCCAGATTACAGAGAGATTCATTTCCTATACATATGCATATGTCTTTGTGTGTTGAAAGTGAAAGATTTCTTTCCATTTTAAATGTTTTCCTTGGACAATAATCAATTTTTTTGTAAGTGGTGTTTTATCTTTTAATTTATTTTAACTGCTTAAAATGGGCCAGCTGCAGAGTGGGAAGTGTGTTGACATTTATCTGAAGTCTTATCTTTATTAAATCACTTGTATTATTACACTACATAAACAACTTAATAAACACAGCAAATACTTATCTAACTGGAGTCAGTAAGTCTATTGAGCCAGCCAATTTACTCTTAGTTTTCTGAAAAAGATAAAACCTTCTGTATCGGTCGAGTCACTGGGGAAATTAAGTCTTCAGTTATCAAATCTGTTACCAAACCTGAAGTACCCCCCATGAGTGCTGGGAGAGCTTTGATTCTTTCTTTTCTATAGACACCCAATGGAAATGTGTGGTGACCTTTCTACTCATTCCACTTCACAAATGTAAAAACTGGAAGGAAGATTTCTTTTTCCACCCTCCCCCAATATCCCAATAACTTTCAGTTGCCCTTTTTCATACTAAAGGATATGATCGAGAGGTTATTTTGTTTTCTTCAGATATTTACATTCGCATTTGTAATGGAAGAATGATGAGATGGGATCTTCCCAAATTGAAGTCAAATGGAAGGTTTAGAATGTTCTCTATGATCTAAAGCTGGGCTATCCAATATGGTAGCCACAGGCCACCTTAGCATTTAAATTAATTAAAGAAGGACAACATTTTGAACTTCGCAGCAACTTGGATGGACTTAGAGTCTACCATACTCAGTGATCTATCACAGAAACAAAGACCTGAGTACCTACCACGTGTTCTCACTCATAAGTGGACCCTGAACAATTATCATAATACTACAAGAAAGGGATTGGCACTAGTGGAAACTGCCAGGGGAGGGAGGAGGGAGGCATACTTCCTCAATATGAGTACCTGATCTCAAACCAGGTGAAGTGGGGACCAAAGTGAGGCCCAAACTTTACCTGTACAATGACCAAATATATACCTAATTGTGCTGCACATCTTTAAAACAAAAATTTAAATTAATAAATTAATGAAATAAAATGAATTTATTTTTTTGAGTTGGAGTCTCACTCTTGTCGCCCAGGTTGGAGTGCAATGGCACGCTCACAGCCACTGCAGCCTCGACCTGCTAGGCGTAGGTGATCCTTCCCCCTCAGCCTTCCAAGTAGCTGGAACTACAGACACACGCCATGAAATGAAATCTAAAATTCTGTTTCTCAGCCACACTGACCATGGTTCAAGCAAGTGCTCACTAGCCTAGTGGCTACCTGATTGGATGTCACTGAGATAGAATGTCATCACAGGACGTTCTATAGACAGTACTGGACTAAATAATATAGAAAATGACTTCAATGGCCTAATCTAATCCCTCCATTTTGTTTCTATTCTAAGGCTCTTATTTCCAATTGCATTTATATACTTTTTATTGCCTTTTTAAAATGCAAACAAAACATATTGAAACCTCCTTTGTCCCCCTCTTTAACATAGTTTCCTTCATTTCCTGAGGGAATTGCTACATGAGGTTGATGAACACCTTTCCCACTGATGCTTTAAAAGAGATATTTTTTCCTAAATTAAAGTGTACTCATTAAGGAATGGTAACATTGAAAACTTTCCATTAATAATAATAGCGTTAGAATTTTTCGCTCAACATTTTAATTTAGGAATGTATGCAAGTTAATAGTTTGTTTAAGAGTCCATTGCAGGTAGACTCAGATCACTTTGTGTTCCATTGCATGAATGTAATCTATTTATTTGGACATATTTGGTCTCATATATATAGTTTAAGTATTACCCCTTCACAAATAGCCATGGGTATGGTTGGGCAATCAGTATAGAAAAAGATAATGGAATAAAAGTTATTATTTCATTTGACAAGTAGCTCCTTTTCTCCTTATTCCTCAAAGCCAACCCCCTACTACTACACAAAGACCTCAGTAATCAGGTGCTGTGAAACATAAAGGCTCTATGCTTCTCTTCTTCAGAAGTTGTTTATTTAAAAGACAGTAAACAATTGCAGAGATTAAAGATACAAGATAATAAAAGCTTTCAGTGAAAAGGGAGAATTGATAATGTTATCTTGTCAGTTTCCAGGAATGCCTCTTATCCTTACTTTTTACTCCACTGGAGAATAGGAATATGATCTCTCACCCGTGGTGGAAGGTACTCGAAAAAACCACCAATGCGAATTTGAGGAGTAATCATACTAGAACCCGTAGGACTCAACTCATCATCTTGAAGAACAACAACAACAAAAAGCCACGTATTTGTTTTTTAATGTTCAAGTTAGTCACTTGGGTTCTTGTCATGCAGGTTATAGGTGGTGGCTGCCAATGGACGTGTCTTCAGGTCATCCCTGGGGATGTAGCAGTTGTCCTCATCAAAAGTTCTCATCACTGGGGGCTGCAAGCCTACTTTCTCAATTTTCCACCTACATTTTCATGAATTGACCAACAAAAGGATTTGCACCCCTTGTCTGAGACTTTGCTGAGCCCTCTACTAAATATACAGTCTACAACTTGCAAGCACCCCCAGTGGAGGGTAGGGCATGCTGGTGTGTGGGTAAAGCCAGATACTCAGTCCCATTAGAGTTTCTGGATCTGATATATTTCAATAGGTAATCTATTCTTATAATAATCTAAATTTAGAAGGTAATCTGTACTTAGAAGTTAATCTATACTTAGAAAAAAAAAAAAACTAAGCAAAACCATGGGAATGTCACACCTCCATTCATCACTGGTTGACAGCAAATATATGTGTGTGTATGTATATATATATATGACACAGGGTCTCACTCTGTTGCCCAGGCTGGAGACCAGTGGTGCAATCATAGCTCACTGCAGTCTCCAACTCCTGGACTAAAGCAATTCTTCTACCTTAGTCTCTGAAGTGGCTGAGACCAAAGGTGCATGCACCAACATGCCCAGCTAATTTTATTTTATTTTATTTTTTGGTAGAGACAAGGTCTAGTTGTGTTGACCAGGCTGGTCTTGAACTCCTGGCTTCAAAGAATTCTCACACCTCAGCCTCCCAAAATGCTGGAATTACAGGCATGGGCCACCATGCCCAGCCAAATATAATATTATTAAGAAAAAATTTCTATTACCAAAAAAATTAGCAAAATAAAATGATGGTGGGTGTTTATTCTAAATTTTTTATTTGCTTTTATAGCAAATTATAGTCAACATTTAAAAAAACTCAACATTATGTAGAAAATTTTTAGAATAATAATTTGACGAAGAATAATACTGTAAAAATATTTGCCCATTTCCACATTTTATGAAAGAGAAACTGAGATCTAAGGGGAGTTAACAAACTTGTGATAAGGTCAGGAACTAAATTCTTCCTTTCACCAAATACTTGGCCATTTCTCTGGTGAGGAATCTCTCTCCTGCATGGGAAATAGAGGTGTATAATCTTCCAAACAACTCAAATATTTCTGACTGTGAGTCATATTTTGATCTCTCTGAACTCATCAAGTCAGTTCTATTTTTCATAGCATGAGTAAATCATGAGAGCAAAAGCAATTACTGCTCTGCTCCCAAAATGCTTGGCCATGGGCATTTCTTAAATTCTTGCTGTGTTGCTCTGATGCCAGTTATATACAATTTTTATTTTTTTATTATTTTGAGTCGGAGTCTCATAATTTTTTTTTTAAGTCTTTATATATAAGAAATCTGAGCCAGGAAAATTTTTGGTAGTTTTAAGTAGGGGACTAGTAAGACTGTTAGACTCTCCTGAGTATGACCCCAGACACTTTAGAATGGCCCCTTTAAGTATCACTCACTACTGAAAAAGTTAATGCCCTTAAAGCAGTTCATATAGTATATCTCAAAGGAAAATTAAGAAACGGGTGAAGGAAATCCCTTGTCTTAATTCCCATGAGATAAAACTTTAGTTATTATTATCATCTTTTTTTTTTCCAGACAGATAAAAGTAGATTTACTCGCTTCCATCAGAATTAAATGTGTGGGTGCAGGAGGAATCAGGTCTGGGTTGGGATCATAGAATCCAGCACCAATACGTCTAGCTAGTGACTTCAGGCAAGTGACACCATGTCTCTAAGTCTTAGTTTCTTCAACTGTAAAATGAGAGTAATACTAAGAACTTCATCTCAGGATTCCTGTGAAGGTTCAAGGAGTAGTTTGTAAGGTTAATTGTATGATTATTTGTAAGTCATTGCAAAGGGTAATGTCCTTTGTAAGTGCAATAGATTGTATTGTGTTGTCCACTTCTCCCAAAATATGTTGAAGTCTTGACTGCTGGTTCCCATGAATGTGATCTGATTTGGAGAAATCGAATCTTTGCAGCGGTAACTGAAGTAAGATAAGGTCATATGAATCTGGGTAGGCCCTAATCCAAAATGACAGGAGTCCTTATAAGAAGAGAGGACACATGCAGGGAAGAACACTCAATGAAGACAGAGGCAGAAAAGAGTGATACTACCATAAGCCAAGGGCCGGTGGGGGAAGGGGGGAACTACCAGAAACTGGAAGAAGCAAAAAGCATCCTCTCCTAGAGGTTTTGGAGGGAACTTGGTTGTGCTGACACCTTGATTCTGGTCTTTTTTTAATTATAAAATCTTTGAGGACTGGTTTTTATTCTTAGGCTAATTATTTTTATTTTTTGTAGACAAAATTTCACTATGTTGCTCAGGCTGGTCTCAAACTCCTGGGATTATAGGCGTGTGAGCTTGGCCTTTAAGCCTCCAATATATTTTTTAAAATTCTGTTATTTTAAGACATCCAATTTGTGGCATTTTGGTAACAGCAACCCTAGAAAGTGAATTAAGGCTTTTAACATAGAGTTTGGCACATCATAAGAGCTCAGTAAATTATCATCATCGTTATTATTACTACCACTACTGCCACTACTCAAAGGTGATGTAATATCAAGGCATCAATAAAAAAAAAGAGTGATGTCTGTTTCGCTTTCTACATTCCATGCTACAGATCGTAAGTATCAGGGCCTTTCTTCAGCACAGAGTCCATTGGAGGCCCTACACTACACCTTATTTTGTATTTTGAAAATTGTATAAGCTTTGGGCCTCACAAAACCGTGATCAACTCCTGCCTCTGACTGTTTGAACTTTCTGACTTTTTGAATCTTCCTGTTTCCAGAAAAGCCTGGGCAGGCTGCCTTCACTCTGCCTTCAAGATTTGGGGGGAGTCTTGTGCTCGAGCCTTGCCCTTGTAGTCTCCAAAAGCTGCTCTACTTTGGTCACTACCCAGTACTGTAGCTAGGAGCTAAAACTTTCAGCTTGTTGTCTTTGCTTCTGAGTCTTCCTTGAGCCTGCTTCACTGACTCCTGTGAGGAGAAAAGTGAACTGGCCCACAGAGATACCACCTTTTCTGCCTCCAGGGCTCTTAACGCTTGTCTTGTTCCATCGAAGAAGTACTACTGTGTGTCTATTATATCGCAACAATGGCTACAAGATCCCTTCTGATTCATATTTTTCCAGAAAAATCTATTTCTAGTTCATTCCCAAATTCTCACAGCCACCATGCCCCCCAAATTACAAATGCCACTCTACACGAAGTACTCATGGCTTCATGGTTTCATCATTGTATAGCAAATTCACACATTTGTGGCCGCAAGCCCTTCAGAGATTTCAGAGCTGCTCCCTCTTCAGAGGACTCTTAAACCTTTACAATATAGAAAACCCTTCAGAACTAAGCAAAGGGACATAGTTTCTTCAGATTATTGACTCCTCAGAGGTTCTCGAGGATATGACTTTTTTGCAAAACAAACATAGACTACTTATGTACCTAATCCTGACCTGTACCCCACATCTTTACAATAAAATAAAGGGGGGGAAAAAGGTTGAATTTGGGTTTTCTTAAAGCAGATTACATCTGGCCAGCATCTGTGAGGAGAATTCATATGAGTGCTTTTCTAGTTTTTTCCACTTATTAAGGGAGCACACAGGAATGCCAATACAAATATTTAATAAAGCATTTGGGAGCCAATTAAGTCTTTATTCCTTTACTTTTCACAGTCTAGCATTATATAAGCCGGCAACCTCAGATTGGGGGAATTAAGCCAAATTTGGTGTAGTATTCTAAGAAGATTCCAGCTAATCAGCTTCACTCACCATTTAACAAGGCTGCCTGGTTACCACAGGGTCTCAAGGGAAACCATGAATGGGGGAATTCAATACTTTCTCCAATACTTCTATAAAAATCAGAGAATCCTTGGAAACTGCTAAATCACCCCTTGACTGATATCCTTCCTGCTAAGGAGGTGAACATTTGCTTATCGTGTCACTTTGGTAGGGGACGAGGGTAGAAAAAATTCTCCACTAGGAAGCCTCAGGGTGGAAGAAAAGGAACACACAACAGGGAGAATATCTACCTGCATCCCAATCCTTCCTATTCTACCACCTCCACGGCAAAACTCCACATTTATCACAGAACTTTCTTTTACTTTAAAGGTGAGAAATTTCGCCTTTTCCAGGAATAAAAAGGCATAAGGCAGCGAGGCACAGCTGCCGTGCTGATGAAAAAAGTCCTAGAGCCGGGCTCGGTGGCTCAGCCTGTAATCCCGCGCCTTGGGAGGCTGAGGTGAGTGGATTGCCTGAGCCCGAGGGTTCGAGACCCGCCTGGGCAACTTGGCGAGACCTCATCTCTACAATAAGTCAAAAAATTAGCC